>CM060129.1:26520154-26532654 GCA_030522415.1 Channallabes apus | reverse complement strand
GTGCATGAGGTCGGGCTGAGGCCCAGTACCTCCAGGAGGATTTGGCCTGTGAATAAAAAAAATTATATGTATTTTTTCAAAGTCCCGCCAAGGACTGTGACCATGGAGAAATGCAGAGCGTGCCCGATGAGAGTGCATGAGGTCGGGCTGAGGCCCAGTACCTCCAGAAGGATTTGGCCTGTGAATAAAAATAAATAGATAAAATAAGTTCCATGGACTGTGACCATGGAGAAATGCAGAGCGTGCCCGACGAGAGTGCATGTGTTCGGGCTGAGGGCAGAAACCTCCAGAAGTATTTGGCCTGTGAAAATATTTCCCCTCAAGGACTGTGACCATGGAGAAATGCAGAGCGTGCCCGATGAGAGTGCATGAGGTCGGGCTGAGGCCCGATTCCTCCAGAAGTATTTGGCCTGTGAATAAAAAAAAAATTACATGTATTTTTTTCTAAGTCACCTGAAGGACTGTGACCATGGAGAAATGCAGAGCGTGCCCGATGAGAGTGCATGAGGTCGGGCTGAGGGCAGAAACCTCCAGAAGTATTTGGCCTGTGAAAATATTTCCCCTCAAGGACTGTGACCATGGAGAAATGCAGAGCGTGCCCGATGAGAGTGCATGAGGTCGGGCTGAGGCCCGATTCCTCCAGAAGTATTTGGCCTGTGAATAAAAAAAATTACATGTATTTTTTCTAAGTCACCTGAAGGACTGTGACCATGGAGAAATGCAGAGCGTGCCCGATGAGAGTGCATGAGGTCGGGCTGAGGCCCAGTACCTCCAGAAGTATTTGGCCTGTGAATAAAAAAATTACATGTATTTTTTCTAAGTCACCTGAAGGACTGTGACCATGGAGAAATGCAGAGCGTGCCCGATGAGAGTGCATGAGGTCGGGCTGAGGCCCAGTACCTCCAGAAGGATTTGGCCTGTGAATAAAAAAATTACATGTATTTTTTCTAAGTCACCTGAAGGACTGTGACCATGGAGAAATGCAGAGCGTGCCCGATGAGAGTGCATGAGGTCGGGCTGAGGCCCGATTCCTCCAGAAGTATTTGGCCTGTGAATAAAAAAAAATTACATGTATTTTTTTCTAAGTCACCTGAAGGACTGTGACCATGGAGAAATGCAGAGCGTGCCCGATGAGAGTGCATGAGGTCGGGCTGAGGCCCGATTCCTCCAGAAGGATTTGGCCTGTGAATAAAAAAATTATATGTATTTTTTCAAAGTCTCCTGAAGGACTGTGACCATGGAGAAATGCAGAGCGTGCCCGATGAGAGTGCATGTGTTCGGGCTGAGGCCCGATTCCTCCAGAAGGATGTGGCCTGTGAAAAAATAAAACTAAAAATAAATTCCAAGGACCGTGACCATGGAGAAATGCAGAGCGTGCCCGATGAGAGTGCATGTGTTCGGGCTGAGGGTAGATTCCTCCAGAAGGATTTGGCCTGTGAATAAAAAAATTATATGTATTTTTTTCAAAGTCTCCTGAAGGACTGTGACCATGGAGAAATGCAGAGCGTGCCCGATGAGAGTGCATGTGTTCGGGCTGAGGCCCGATTCCTCCAGAAGGATGTGGCCTGTGAAAAAATAAAAGTAAAAATAAATTCCAAGGACCGTGACCATGGAGGAATGCAGAGCGTGCCCGATGAGAGTGCATGTGTTCGGGCTGAGGCCCGATTCCTCCAGAAGGATTTGGCCTGTGAATAAAAAAATTATATGTATTTTTTTCAAAGTCTCCTGAAGGACTGTGACCATGGAGAAATGCAGAGCGTGCCCGATGAGAGTGCATGTGTTCGGGCTGAGGGCAGATTCCTCCAGAAGGATTTGGCCTGTGAATAAAAAAATTATATGTATTTTTTTCAAAGTCTCCTGAAGGACTGTGATCATGGAGAAATGCAGAGCGTGCCCGATGAGAGTGCATGAGGTCGGGCTGAGGGCAGATTCCTCCAGAAGGATTTGGCCTGTGAATAAAAAAATTATATGCATTTTTTCTAAGTCCCATCAAGGACTGTGATCATGGAGAAATGCAGAGCGTGCCCGATGAGAGTGCATGAGGTCGGGCTGAGGCCCGATTCCTCCAGAAGGATTTGGCCTGTGAATAAAAAAATTATATGTATTTTTTTCAAAGTCTCCTGAAGGACTGTGACCATGGAGAAATGCAGAGCGTGCCCGATGAGAGTGCATGTGTTCGGGCTGAGGGTAGATTCCTCCAGAAGGATTTGGCCTGTGAATAAAAAAATTATATGTATTTTTTTCAAAGTCTCCTGAAGGACTGTGACCATGGAGAAATGCAGAGCGTGCCCGATGAGAGTGCATGTGTTCGGGCTGAGGCCCGATTCCTCCAGAAGGATGTGGCCTGTGAAAAAATAAAAGTAAAAATAAATTCCAAGGACCGTGACCATGGAGGAATGCAGAGCGTGCCCGATGAGAGTGCATGTGTTCGGGCTGAGGCCCGATTCCTCCAGAAGGATTTGGCCTGTGAATAAAAAAATTATATGTATTTTTTTCAAAGTCTCCTGAAGGACTGTGACCATGGAGAAATGCAGAGCGTGCCCGATGAGAGTGCATGTGTTCGGGCTGAGGGCAGAAACCTCCAGAAGTATTTGGCCTGTGAAAATAATTCCCCTCAAGGACTGTGACCATGGAGAAATGCAGAGCGTGCCCGATGAGAGTGCATGTGTTCGGGCTGAGGCCCGATTCCTCCAGAAGGATGTGGCCTGTGAAAAAATAAAACTAAAAATAAATTCCAAGGACCGTGACCATGGAGAAATGCAGAGCGTGCCCGATGAGAGTGCATGTGTTCGGGCTGAGGGTAGATTCCTCCAGAAGGATTTGGCCTGTGAATAAAAAAATTATATGTATTTTTTCAAAGTCTCCTGAAGGACTGTGACCATGGAGAAATGCAGAGCGTGCCCGATGAGAGTGCATGTGTTCGGGCTGAGGCCCGATTCCTCCAGAAGGATGTGGCCTGTGAAAAAATAAAAGTAAAAATAAATTCCAAGGACCGTGACCATGGAGGAATGCAGAGCGTGCCCGATGAGAGTGCATGTGTTCGGGCTGAGGGTAGATTCCTCCAGAAGGATTTGGCCTGTGAATAAAAAAATTATATGTATTTTTTTCAAAGTCTCCTGAAGGACTGTGACCATGGAGAAATGCAGAGCGTGCCCGATGAGAGTGCATGTGTTCGGGCTGAGGCCCGATTCCTCCAGAAGGATTTGGCCTGTGAATAAAAAAATTATATGTATTTTTTTCAAAGTCCCGTCAAGGACTGTGACCATGGAGAAAGGCAGAGCGTGCCCGATGAGAGTGCATGTGTTCGGGCTGAGGCCCGATTCCTCCAGAAGGATTTGGCCTGTGAATAAAAAAATTATATGTATTTTTTCTAAGTCTCCTGAAGGACTGTGACCATGGAGAAATGCAGAGCGTGCCCGACGAGAGTGCATGAGGTCGGGCTGAGGGTAGATTCCTCCAGAAGGATTTGGCCTGTGAATAAAAAAATTATATGTATTTTTTTCTATGTCCCATCAAGGACTGTGACCATGGAGAAAGGCAGAGCGTGCCCGATGAGAGTGCATGTGTTCGGGCTGAGGCCCAGTACCTCCAGGAGGATTTGGCCTGTGAATAAAAAAATTATATGCATTTTTTCTAAGTCCCGTCAAGGACTGTGACCATGGAGAAAGGCAGAGCGTGCCCGATGAGAGTGCATGTGTTCGGGCTGAGGCCCAGTACCTCCAGGAGGATTTGGCCTGTGAAAAAATAAAAGTAAAAATAAATTCCAAGGACCGTGACCATGGAGAAATGCAGGGCGTGCCCGATGAGAGTGCATGTGTTCGGGCTGAGGGCAGATTCCTCCAGAAGGATTTGGCCTGTGAATAAAAAAATTATATGTATTTTTTTCAAAGTCTCCTGAAGGACTGTGATCATGGAGAAATGCAGAGCGTGCCCGATGAGAGTGCATGAGGTCGGGCTGAGGGCAGATTCCTCCAGAAGGATTTGGCCTGTGAATAAAAAAATTATATGCATTTTTTCTAAGTCCCATCAAGGACTGTGATCATGGAGAAATGCAGAGCGTGCCCGAAGAGAGTGCATGAGGTCGGGCTGAGGGTAGATTCCTCCAGAAGGATTTGGCCTGTGAATAAAAAAATTATATGTATTTTTTCAAAGTCTCCTGAAGGACTGTGACCATGGAGAAATGCAGAGCGTGCCCGATGAGAGTGCATGTGTTCGGGCTGAGGCCCGATTCCTCCAGAAGGATGTGGCCTGTGAAAAAATAAAACTAAAAATAAATTCCAAGGACCGTGACCATGGAGAAATGCAGAGCGTGCCCGATGAGAGTGCATGTGTTCGGGCTGAGGGTAGATTCCTCCAGAAGGATTTGGCCTGTGAATAAAAAAATTATATGTATTTTTTCAAAGTCTCCTGAAGGACTGTGACCATGGAGAAATGCAGAGCGTGCCCGATGAGAGTGCATGTGTTCGGGCTGAGGCCCGATTCCTCCAGAAGGATGTGGCCTGTGAAAAAATAAAAGTAAAAATAAATTCCAAGGACCGTGACCATGGAGGAATGCAGAGCGTGCCCGATGAGAGTGCATGTGTTCGGGCTGAGGGTAGATTCCTCCAGAAGGATTTGGCCTGTGAATAAAAAAATTATATGTATTTTTTTCAAAGTCTCCTGAAGGACTGTGACCATGGAGAAATGCAGAGCGTGCCCGATGAGAGTGCATGTGTTCGGGCTGAGGGCAGAAACCTCCAGAAGTATTTGGCCTGTGAAAATATTTCCCCTCAAGGACTGTGACCATGGAGAAATGCAGAGCGTGCCCGATGAGAGTGCATGAGGTCGGGCTGAGGCCCGATTCCTCCAGAAGTATTTGGCCTGTGAATAAAAAAAATATATGTATTTTTTCTAAGTCACCTGAAGGACTGTGATCATGGAGAAATGCAGAGCGTGCCCGATGAGAGTGCATGAGGTCGGGCTGAGGCCCAGTACCTCCAGAAGGATGTGGCCTGTGAATAAAGAAAAATTATATGTATTTTTTTCTAAGTCCCGTCAAGGACTGTGATCATGGAGGAATGCAGAGCGTGCCCGATGAGAGTGCATGAGGTCGGGCTGAGGCCCAGTACCTCCAGAAGGATTTGGCCTGTGAATAAAAAAAAATTACATGTATTTTTTCTAAGTCCCGTCAAGGACTGTGACCATGGAGAAATGCAGAGCGTGCCCGATGAGAGTGCATGTGTTCGGGCTGAGGCCCGATTCCTCCAGAAGGATTTGGCCTGTGAAAAAATAAAAGTAAAAGTAAATTCCAAGGACCGTGACCATGGAGAAATGCAGAGCGTGCCCGACGAGAGTGCATGAGGTCGGGCTGAGGCCCAGTACCTCCAGAAGGATTTGGCCTGTGAATAAAAAAAATTAAATGTAATTTTTTCTAAGTCCCGTCAAGGACTGTGACAATGGAGAAATGCAGAGCGTGCCCGATGAGAGTGCATGAGGTCGGGCTGAGGCCCAGTACCTCCAGGAGGATTTGGCCTGTGAATAAAGAAATTATATGTATTTTTTCTAAGTCCCATCAAGGACTGTGACCATGGAGAAATGCAGAGCGTGCCCGATGAGAGTGCATGAGGTCGGGCTGAGGCCCGATTCCTCCAGAAGGATTTGGCCTGTGAATAAAAAAATTATATGTATTTTTTCTATGTCCCATCAAGGACTGTGACCATGGAGAAATGCAGAGCGTGCCCGATGAGAGTGCATGTGTTCGGGCTGAGGCCCGATTCCTCCAGAAGGATTTGGCCAGTGAAAAAATAAAAGTAAAAATAAATTCCAAGGACCGTGACCATGGAGAAATGCAGAGCGTGCCCGACGAGAGTGCATGAGGTCGGGCTGAGGCCCAGTACCTCCAGGAGGATTTGGCCTGTGAATAAAAAAATTATATGTATTTTTTCAAAGTCTCCTGAAGGACTGTGACCATGGAGAAATGCAGAGCGTGCCCGATGAGAGTGCATGTGGTCTGGCTGAGGTCAGATTCCTCCAGAAGGATTTGGCCTGTCAAAAAAAAAAAAAAAAAAAAATGTATATATTTTGAAAATGTTTCTAAGTCCAAAGAATGTTCAAAGTCCCAAAAAATGTCCAAAGTCCCCAAATTTTTCAAAGTCCCAGAGAGTGAAATAAGGCAAATCCTCACCTGTGCTGCATCCTCCAGGGGGCGCCGGAGTGGGGCATCGGGCCGGGGCATGTGGCATCGGGTGCGGGGCCTGCCCATGAACTCCCCTGCGAAATTTGGAGCCAATCGGACCAACGGTGGCCGAGATACGGCCGTTCGAAGTCGGGGCCCCGCCCCATGTCCCATGAGCCCCATGGGCAGCGGGAGGAGGCCTAAAGTGGCCGAGGGGAGTGCCTAGGGCCGGTCAAAATCGTTTTTTCCCAGGCGGAATTGGGCGTTTCCGAGATAAAAGCGGGGGAAAAAAAAAAATATTATAATAAAAAAATATAATAATAATAATTCCAAGGACTTTTGTCATGGAGGAATGCGGAGCGTGCGC
This sequence comes from Channallabes apus, assembly GCA_030522415.1. Classification (NCBI taxonomy): domain Eukaryota; kingdom Metazoa; phylum Chordata; class Actinopteri; order Siluriformes; family Clariidae; genus Channallabes; species Channallabes apus. The sequence continues at coordinate 26,526,133 of CM060129.1, read as the reverse complement.
GGCGAGAGTGCCTCTGGTCGGCCTGAGGCCCAATTCCTCCATGAGGATTTGGCCTGTGATAAAAAATAATAAAAAAAAAAATTCCAAGGACTTTTGTCATGGAGGAATGCGGAGCGTGCCCGGCGAGAGTGCCTCTCGTCGGCCTGAGGCCCAATTCCTCCATGACGATTTGGCCTGTGTTAAAAAATAATAATAAAAAAAATTCCAAGGACTTTTGTCATGGAGGAATGCGGAGCGTGCCCGGCGAGAGTGCCTCTGGTCGGCCTGAGGCCCAATTCCTCCATGACGATTTGGCCTGTGTTAAAAAATAATAATAAAAAAAATTCCAAGGACTTTTGTCATGGAGGAATGCAGAGCGTGCCCGGCGAGAGTGCCTCTGGTCGGCCTGAGGCCCAATTCCTCCATGAGGATTTGGCCTGTGTTAAAAAATAATAATAAAAAAAATTCCAAGGACTTTTGTCATGGAGGAATGCAGAGCGTGCCCGGCGAGAGTGCCTCTGGTCGGCCTGAGGCCCAATTCCTCCATGAGGATTTGGCCTGTGTTAAAAAATAAAAATAAAAAAAATTCCAAGGACTTTTGTCATGGAGGAATGCAGAGCGTGCCCGGCGAGAGTGCCTCTGGTCGGCCTGAGGCCCAATTCCTCCATGAGGATTTGGCCTGTGTTAAAAAATAATAATAAAAAAAATTCCAAGGACTTTTGTCATGGAGGAATGCAGAGCGTGCCCGGCGAGAGTGCCTCTGGTCGGCCTGAGGCCCAATTCCTCCATGACGATTTGGCCTGTGTTAAAAAATAATAATAAAAAAAAAATTCCAAGGACTTTTGTCATGGAGGAATGCAGAGCGTGCCCGGCGAGAGTGCCTCTGGTCGGCCTGAGGCCCAATTCCTCCATGAGGATTTGGCCTGTGTTAAAAAATAATAATAAAAAAAATTCCAAGGACTTTTGTCATGGAGGAATGCAGAGCGTGCCCGGCGAGAGTGCCTCTGGTCGGCCTGAGGCCCAATTCCTCCATGAGGATTTGGCCTGTGTTAAAAAATAATAATAAAAAAAATTCCAAGGACTTTTGTCATGGAGGAATGCAGAGCGTGCCCGGCGAGAGTGCCTCTGGTCGGCCTGAGGCCCAATTCCTCCATGAGGATTTGGCCTGTGTTAAAAAATAATAATAAAAAAAAATTCCAAGGACTTTTGTCATGGAGGAATGCAGAGCGTGCCCGGCGAGAGTACCTCTGGTCGGCCTGAGGCCCAATTCCTCCATGACGATTTGGCCTGTGTTAAAAAATAATAATAAAAAAAATTCCAAGGACTTTTGTCATGGAGGAATGCAGAGCGTGCCCGGCGAGAGTGCCTCTGGTCGGCCTGAGGCCCAATTCCTCCATGAGGATTTGGCCTGTGTTAAAAAATAATAATAAAAAAAATTCCAAGGACTTTTGTCATGGAGGAATGCAGAGCGTGCCCGGCGAGAGTGCCTCTGGTCGGCCTGAGGCCCAATTCCTCCATGACGATTTGGCCTGTGTTAAAAAATAATAATAAAAAAAATTCCAAGGACTTTTGTCATGGAGGAATGCAGAGCGTGCCCGGCGAGAGTGCCTCTGGTCGGCCTGAGGCCCAATTCCTCCATGACGATTTGGCCTGTGTTAAAAAATAATAATAAAAAAAATTCCAAGGACTTTTGTCATGGAGGAATGCAGAGCGTGCCCGGCGAGAGTGCCTCTGGTCGGCCTGAGGCCCAATTCCTCCATGACGATTTGGCCTGTGTTAAAAAATAATAATAAAAAAAATTCCAAGGACTTTTGTCATGGAGGAATGCAGAGCGTGCCCGGCGAGAGTGCCTCTGGTCGGCCTGAGGCCCAATTCCTCCATGACGATTTGGCCTGTGTTAAAAAATAATAATAAAAAAAATTCCAAGGACTTTTGTCATGGAGGAATGCAGAGCGTGCCCGGCGAGAGTGCCTCTGGTCGGCCTGAGGCCCAATTCCTCCATGACGATTTGGCCTGTGTTAAAAAATAATAATAAAAAAAATTCCAAGGACTTTTGTCATGGAGGAATGCAGAGCGTGCCCGGCGAGAGTGCCTCTGGTCGGCCTGAGGCCCAATTCCTCCATGACGATTTGGCCTGTGTTAAAAAATAATAATAAAAAAAAATTCCAAGGACTTTTGTCATGGAGGAATGCAGAGCGTGCCCGGCGAGAGTGCCTCTGGTCGGCCTGAGGCCCAATTCCTCCATGACGATTTGGCCTGTGTTAAAAAATAATAATAAAAAAAATTCCAAGGACTTTTGTCATGGAGGAATGCAGAGCGTGCCCGGCGAGAGTGCCTCTGGTCGGCCTGAGGCCCAATTCCTCCATGACGATTTGGCCTGTGTTAAAAAATAATAATAAAAAAAATTCCAAGGACTTTTGTCATGGAGGAATGCAGAGCGTGCCCGGCGAGAGTGCCTCTGGTCGGCCTGAGGCCCAATTCCTCCATGAGGATTTGGCCTGTGTTAAAAAATAATAATAAAAAAAATTCCAAGGACTTTTGTCATGGAGGAATGCAGAGCGTGCCCGACGAGAGTGCCTCTCGTCGGCCTGAGGCCCAATTCCTCCATGAGGATTTGGCCTGTGAGAAAATTTTTTTTTCCAAGGACTGTGATCATGGAGGAATGCAGAGCGTGCCCGACGAGAGTGCCTCTCGTCGGCCTGAGGCCCAATTCCTCCATGAGGATTTGGCCTGTGTTAAAAAATAATAATAAAAAAAATTCCAAGGACTTTTGTCATGGAGGAATGCAGAGCGTGCCCGGCGAGAGTGCCTCTGGTCGGCCTGAGGCCCAATTCCTCCATGACGATTTGGCCTGTGTTAAAAAATAATAATAAAAAAAATTCCAAGGACTTTTGTCATGGAGGAATGCAGAGCGTGCCCGGCGAGAGTGCCTCTGGTCGGCCTGAGGCCCAATTCCTCCATGACGATTTGGCCTGTGTTAAAAAATAATAATAAAAAAAATTCCAAGGACTTTTGTCATGGAGGAATGCAGAGCGTGCCCGGCGAGAGTGCCTCTGGTCGGCCTGAGGCCCAATTCCTCCATGACGATTTGGCCTGTGTTAAAAAATAATAATAAAAAAAATTCCAAGGACTTTTGTCATGGAGGAATGCAGAGCGTGCCCGGCGAGAGTGCCTCTGGTCGGCCTGAGGCCCAATTCCTCCATGACGATTTGGCCTGTGTTAAAAAATAATAATAAAAAAAATTCCAAGGACTTTTGTCATGGAGGAATGCAGAGCGTGCCCGGCGAGAGTGCCTCTGGTCGGCCTGAGGCCCAATTCCTCCATGACGATTTGGCCTGTGTTAAAAAATAATAATAAAAAAAAATTCCAAGGACTTTTGTCATGGAGGAATGCAGAGCGTGCCCGGCGAGAGTGCCTCTGGTCGGCCTGAGGCCCAATTCCTCCATGACGATTTGGCCTGTGTTAAAAAATAATAATAAAAAAAATTCCAAGGACTTTTGTCATGGAGGAATGCAGAGCGTGCCCGGCGAGAGTGCCTCTGGTCGGCCTGAGGCCCAATTCCTCCATGACGATTTGGCCTGTGTTAAAAAATAATAAAAAAAAAAAAATTCCAAGGACTTTTGTCATGGAGGAATGCGGAGCGTGCCCGACGAGAGTGCCTCTGGTCGGCCTGAGGCCAAATTCCTCCATGACGATTTGGCCTGTGTTAAAAAAATAATAATAAAAAAAAAAATTCCAAGGACTTTTGTCATGGAGGAATGCGGAGCGTGCCCGGCGAGAGTGCCTCTGGTCGGCCTGAGGCCCAATTCCTCCATGACGATTTGGCCTGTGTTAAAAAATAATAATAAAAAAAATTCCAAGGACTTTTGTCATGGAGGAATGCGGAGCGTGCCCGGCGAGAGTGCCTCTGGTCGGCCTGAGGCCCAATTCCTCCATGACGATTTGGCCTGTGTTAAAAAATAATAATAAAAAAAATTCCAAGGACTTTTGTCATGGAGGAATGCGGAGCGTGCCCGGCGAGAGTGCCTCTCGTCGGCCTGAGGCCCAATTCCTCCATGACGATTTGGCCTGTGTTAAAAAATAATAATAAAAAAAATTCCAAGGACTTTTGTCATGGAGGAATGCGGAGCGTGCCCGGCGAGAGTGCCTCTGGTCGGCCTGAGGCCCAATTCCTCCATGACGATTTGGCCTGTGTTAAAAAATAATAATAAAAAAAATTCCAAGGACTTTTGTCATGGAGGAATGCAGAGCGTGCCCGGCGAGAGTGCCTCTGGTCGGCCTGAGGCCCAATTCCTCCATGACGATTTGGCCTGTGTTAAAAAATAATAATAAAAAAAATTCCAAGGACTTTTGTCATGGAGGAATGCAGAGCGTGCCCGGCGAGAGTGCCTCTGGTCGGCCTGAGGCCCAATTCCTCCATGACGATTTGGCCTGTGTTAAAAAATAATAATAAAAAAAATTCCAAGGACTTTTGTCATGGAGGAATGCAGAGCGTGCCCGGCGAGAGTGCCTCTGGTCGGCCTGAGGCCCAATTCCTCCATGACGATTTGGCCTGTGTTAAAAAATAATAATAAAAAAAATTCCAAGGACTTTTGTCATGGAGGAATGCAGAGCGTGCCCGGCGAGAGTGCCTCTGGTCGGCCTGAGGCCCAATTCCTCCATGACGATTTGGCCTGTGTTAAAAAAATAATAATAAAAAAAATTCCAAGGACTTTTGTCATGGAGGAATGCAGAGCGTGCCCGGCGAGAGTGCCTCTGGTCGGCCTGAGGCCCAATTCCTCCATGAGGATTTGGCCTGTGTTAAAAAATAATAATAAAAAAAATTCCAAGGACTTTTGTCATGGAGGAATGCAGAGCGTGCCCGGCGAGAGTGCCTCTCGTCGGCCTGAGGCCCAATTCCTCCATGACGATTTGGCCTGTGAGAAAAATTTTTTTCCAAGGACTGTGATCATGGAGGAATGCAGAGCGTGCCCGACGAGAGTGCCTCTGGTCGGCCTGAGGCCCAATTCCTCCATGACGATTTGGCCTGTGAGAAAAATTTTTTTTCCAAGGACTGTGATCATGGAGGAATGCAGAGCGTGCCCGACGAGAGTGCCTCTCGTCGGCCTGAGGCCCAATTCCTCCATGACGATTTGGCCGGTCAAAATTTTTCGAAAAATTTTCTAAGTCCAAATTTTACGCCGGGGTGGCAGATCCAGGCGATTCGCTCCCCGGCTCGTGCCCGACCTCGAGGCCCCTTCCTGGGCATGGGTCCCGCCTCACCCGCGGTCTGGAGGTACCGCCGCGCCATAGGGTGTCCAGAAGGGTATGGTCAGATTTTCAGGAGACGGTAGCAATTGCAGGGGGCCAAGCACCTGGGGCTCTGGTAAACGGACCGCCAGCCCACGCACGGACCCCGGGCCGCCCAGGAAGCTACGTGAGCGGGCTTTATAAACCCTTTTACATGGTTTTCGGTCATTTTTTTCCATTTTCCCCATTTTTGTCCATTTTCACCCTGCACATCGTGGAGCACCCGGGGCGCTGGTAAACGGACCGCCAGCCCCCAGGAAGGTACCGGAGCGGGCTTTAAAGCCCTTTTTCCACGTTTTCGCTCATTTTATCCATTTTCGTCCATTTTCCCCGTGCACGCCGTGGAGCACCCGGGGCGCTGGTAAACGGACCGCCAGCCCCCAGGAAGGTACCGGAGCGGGCTTTAAAGCCCTTTTTCCACGTTTTAGCGCATTTTCGTCCATTTTCCCCGTGCACGCCGTGGAGCACCCGGGGCGCTGGTAAACGGACCGCCAGCCCCCAGGAAGGTACCGGAGCGGGCTTTAAAGCCCTTTTTCCACGTTTTCGCTCATTTTCCCCATTTTCGCCCTCCACAGCGTGTAGCACCCGGGGCTCTGGTAAACGGACCGCCAGCCCCCGCATGGCCTCCGGGCCGCCCGGTAAGGTGCCGGAGCGGGCTTTAAAGTCCTATTTCCCCCCATTTATTTTTCTTTTGACTTTTTTTTCCACCCC
>CM060129.1:26467902-26502902 GCA_030522415.1 Channallabes apus | reverse complement strand
TAGTATTTTAAAATCAATGCGAAATTTCACAGGGAGCCAATGCAGTGAAGATAGGATAGGGGTGATGTGCTCATATCTTCTGGTTCTAGTGAGGACTCTCGCTGCTGCATTCTGGACTAGCTGAAGCTTGTTTATGCACCTAACTGAACAACCAGACAGTAAGGCATTACAATAGTCCAACCTAGAAGTGATAAAAGCATGAACTAGTTTTTCTGCATCATTTAGCGACAATATATTTCTTATTTTGGCGATATTTCTAAGGTGAAAGAATGCTATCCTGGTGATATTATCTACATGAGCTTCAAATGAAAGGCTGGAATCTATAATCACGCCGATATTTATATATCTATAAATACACCACCACCTCTACCACCGTCAACACCACCACCACAAACACCAACACAATCAACACCACAGTCAACGCAAACACCACCACCACCTCTACCACCGTCAACACCACCACCACAAACACCACCACCAACACAATCAACACCACAGTCAACACAAACACCACCACCTCTACCACCGTCAACACCACCACCACAAACACCACCACCAACACAATCAACACCACAGTCAACACAAACACCACCACCTCTACCACCGTCAACACCACCACCACAAACACCACCACCAACACAATCAACACCACCACCTCTACCACCGTCAACACCACCAACACAATCAACACCACAAACACCACCACCACCTCTACCACCGTCAACACCACCACCACAAACACCACCACCAACACAATCAACACCACAGTCAACACAAACACCACCACCTCTACCACCGTCAACACCACCACCACAAACACCACCACCAACACAATCAACACCACCACCTCTACCACCGTCAACACCACCAACACAATCAACACCACAAACACCACCACCACCTCTACCACCGTCAACACCACAGTCAACACAAACACCACCACCACCTCTACCACCGTCAACACCACCACCACAAACACCACCACCAACACAATCAACACCACCAACACAAACACCACCACCACCTCTACTACCACCAACACCACAGTCAACACAAACACCACCACCACCTCTACCACCGTCAACACCACCAACACAAACACCACCACCACCTCTACCACCGTCAACACCACCACCACAAACACCACCACCAACACAATCAACACCACCACCTCTACCACCGTCAACACCACCAACACAATCAACACCACAAACACCACCACCACCTCTACCACCGTCAACACCACAGTCAACACAAACACCACCACCTCTACCACCGTCAACACCACCACCACAAACACCACCACCAACACAATCAACACCACCACCACAAACACCACCACCAACACAAACACCACCACCACCTCTACTACCACCAACACCACAGTCAACACAAACACCACCACCACCTCTACCACCGTCAACACCACCACCACAAACACCACCACCAACACAATCAACACCACAAACACCACCACCACCTCTACCACCGTCAACACCACAGTCAACACAAACACCACCACCTCTACCACCGTCAACACCACCACCACAAACACCACCACCAACACAATCAACACCACAAACACCACCACCACCTCTACCACCGTCAACACCACAGTCAACACAAACACCACCACCTCTACCACCGTCAACACCACCACCACAAACACCACCACCAACACAATCAACACCACCAACACCACCACCAACACAATCAACACCACCAACACAAACACCACCACCAACACAATCAACACCACCATCAACACCAACACCACAGTCACTACCACCACTGATAACATGACCACCGTCACCAACAGCACTAATGTCGAGGGGACGACTTTCAGCTCTACCATCAACACCAACGCCCCCCGCCCTCAACGCCCCCCGCCATCAATGCCCCCGCCGTCAACACTACCACTGTCATGGCAAAAACCCTCAACACCACCACCGCTGTCAAAATCAACATCAACACGCCGGTTATCATCAATACCACCAACGCCACCACCTCTGTCAAGGCAAACACCACCACTAACACCCCAGTTATCACTAACACCACTAACGATACTATTGTGTGAATGAATCAGTCTTTTGTTGTCACTAATTTGAATCAGTGAGTCAGTTTTTGATTCAGAATTGATTTTTCATTTTTTTTTTTATTTGCTGGTTTATGTAAATTTACAGGATGTTAAGGATTAAATGTCAAAAATTTACAAATATTCTTCCATCTAATACTAATAATTTTTAGTGAGGGTGTTTTGTCTCACACACACACACACACACACACACACACACACACACTTCAGTATAAACACATCGACAGCGTTTCAGGCCGGAGTGTGAACCAGCACAGACTCGGTGTAGTGAAAATAAAACTCGGGACGGAGCCCCAGACTGAGACATCGTGTGTGTGTGTGTGTGTGTGTGTGTGTGTGTGTGTGTGTGTGTGTGTGACAGGTCAGCGTCCAAAAACATCCTTCTGAGATCCTGCACAATTCCCACTGATGCTCCTGTCTTGTGTCTCTCATTCATCAAGCGTCCTACTGCAGTGTGTGTGTGTGTGTGTGTGTGTGTGTGTGAGATCAGTGATGTAGAAACATAAAGTCTGAGTTCTTCCAGAGACTGGAGATCATTAAGTCAGCACTGGTTCTTCAGGCTGGTTCTCGCGGGTCTTAATAACGGGATTCTCACAGATTGAGACAGAGACACTTTTCCTTTTTAATAAATATTGTGTACGGAGACTCCGCGCTCTCTCTCGCCTCGCCTCTAAATGTCAGAATCTGCATGTGAGTGAAGCCTCTGCATTTCACTGATTAGTGAATAGAGTCCTCGTCCCTGAGCGGACGTCTTCACGAGGCAGACCTGCGTCTCGTCTCCCGGGTCTGTTTACGCCGAGCGCTCTGTACGGGATCGAGGCTGCGTCGTGGTTAACCTGTGTAATTATCGAACTGCAAAAATCTGCAGCTTATTACAGTAACGAACACACAGTCAGGAACATTTAAAACACATCTGAGGTGTAAAATAAATCTCGAGTTTAAGACTAAACGGTGGAGTTCAGGGAAATTAAAGGAGCGAAGACCAACCGTTTGTTAAGTCTGTTACAGTTATACCAAAGATACGAGCTGCTCGGTGAAATGTAGGTCTTTGTTTAATTAAATTTCGAGTTGATTTTGAAACTTTTGAATTTGTAGACTGCTGTGCAAAAGTATTTGCCTCCTTCACATTTTAATCCTGTTTAAATAATTGAGATTGTCAAATTTAATATTACACAAAGAGACCCAGAGGAAATGCAGCATGCAGGTTTTAAATGATCATTTCATTTATTAAGGCGAGAAAAAGCTCTCCAAACCTGCCTGGCACCATGTGAAAAAGTAATTGCCCCTTAAACCTAATAATTGGCTGTGCCAACAACCGCAGTCCAGTGTTTGTGATAACTGTCTTTCATGTCACTGTGGAGGAATTTTGTCCCGCTCTTCTTTGCACAGTTGTTATAATTTAGCCACGTTGGCGGACTTTTGAGCATGAAAGGCCTGTTTAATGTCAATCAGGTTCAACTTCAGACTTAGGCTAGGCCACTCTAAAACCTGAATTTTATTTATTTATTTTTTTACCCATATATATTTGTAAGATAAACATTTGATTTGATCTGAATCATTTAAGTGAGACTAATATAACAAAAAAAACAAAAAACAGGAGGGGGGCAAAAACTTTTTCATGACATTGTATTTGCATTTATTGTTTATAAAAATTAAAAACACCGTTACAGTTTTCTAGTGATTTTTACGTTTGGCCGACGCCGTTATCCAGAGTGACTTATATTGAGGGTTAATGGTTTCGCTCTGGGGACCAACAGGGACAACTTGGTGCTTGTGGGATTTGAACCTGGGACCTTCTGAACCGTAGTCCAATGCCTTAACCACTGAGTGACCCCTGACCCCCAGCACAATGTAAAGTACAGTGATAAGAAGAACAAGAGCTTTGTATTAGCTGTTAAACTCTTCATGATCGCCGTTGGTCTTCATGGACTCCACACGATCCTGGAAAAACTGGAGATTCTGGTCATGGTGGCCATCAGGTTCTGGATGAGGCCGATGTTACACCCTAATCTCCACACTGTCACTGTTACTGGTCCCACAGCGTCCATGGAGTCATCCTCTCGATGCTGTGATGTTCTTCTAGTCTTCAGTTCTCCACAGTGTAGCCTCAGATTCCTGTTCTTGGCTGACAGGAACGGAACCTGATGTAGTCCTGCTGAAGCTCATCCTCCTCGATCATCTTATTTCTGAGATGCGTTTCTGTTCAGCGCGGCTGTAAAGAGTGATTACAGTACTCGGGTCACAGTAGACCTGTCTGTTCTCTCATCAGCAGGCCGATTCCTCCAGCAGCACCGAACCTCTGAAGACCTTCTGAAAGCCTGGATGAAATGTTTGTAAAGTTTTGGAGTCTTGACTCGAGAGAGGGAGAAGCTCGGTTTAACCGGTCGTGTTGGCGAGATTGATTTTAGACGCATTGCAGGATCAGTACTTTTCATGCGTATTCTCGTTTCCATTAGCGCTGATGAATAGACGCTCAGCTGATCGTTTGTGGAGAGCTGACAGGCGGTTCTGCACCACAGCGCGAGATAATTGAGCCGTAGCAAAGATGCTCAGGGGTATCGATCTAACCGCATCGAAAACAGACAAGAAGGAGCGTGTGGTGGGCCACGCTGGTGTTAACACTGGATTAAATTCTGGTGTTAAAGCTGGTGTTAATGTTGGTGTTTGTGCTGTTGTAGATTTAATGCTGGTGTTTATTCTGGTGTTAATGTTGGTGTTGGAGAAACAGCGTGGTGATCTTCGTGATGAGAAGCCTGTGGAAACACACCATGGGGTCTTTAGCTTTAAATCTAATCTAAATGTTCTGATTTACCTCTGCATATAGTGTGTGTAGTGTAGTGTACATTGTGTATGTGTTAAAGCTGTGTGTGTGTGTGTGTGTGTGTGTGTGTAATTCTGTTTTACTCTGAGCAGCACTTGAAGCTGATTAAACATTTCCAGCTCTTCACACCTCTTTAATTCACAGATGATTCCATGACGGTTTCCGGCTCGCGCTCTCACGGCGTCACACACTGAGAGAAACGAGTTCTGTATGGAATTAATTAAATACCGCATTAATAAAAACCACAATCGGCGAGTGTGATCGTGTAGAGAAGTTAATGAGCGCTGAGGTTTCAGGTCTCCGGCGAGTGTCGCGGGTCGCTTGTGTAGCGCGCGGGAGACGTCTCGGTTCTTTCCACAGATTTCCAGACGGAACCCAGTCACGGCCGAGCGAAAGAGCGATTTTAGTTTGTTACTCTGAGAGTAACGTGTTGAGGAGGAGAGGAACGTGAAAGCTCCTCCCACTCATCGCGCGTGTGTGTCTCGGGAGAAGCCGCGTGTCTGGTGATGGCGTGTGTAAACTCTCCCGCGCGGTGAGATTTTTTAATTATTGAGTTTATTAATGAATTTCCTTTAAGTCACCTTTAAATCGCTTATTTATTTTAATTATGCGCTAATTTAATGCCAGCTTTCAAAACAAATTTATGAATTCAGACAGGGTGAAAGTAATGGCACCCTGCAGTTGCTGAGCTGCACTACTGGATGAGTTCATACACACTGAGTCTAGGTGGCGCTATTTCATCTTTTTATCTGTCCTCAAGGCCTGACCAGGTTTAGTGGGCGTGGCTAAGTGTGAACGTGACGCAGGCTTTTTTGGGTTGTTGATCACTAACACATGATCGCTGCACCGCGGCGGAGTTTTAGCGCGACTCATCCGCGGAAACTTTACGGGGCTTGTTGAACTCGCGCGTTCTCGCCGTGCACTCACGCTCCATGTTAGATGTTGCAAGTAAAAAAAAAAACACATTGTTGACGAAAAGGTCGAATATCGCTCGCTGCACATTTCTGAGGTGCTGAATATCCAAACACACGCTGATAAGGTCGGAATTTGAATAAATCTCATGAAGAAACATGCAGTTGACCTTTCGTAAGTGTGATTTAGGGAAGAAGAGGAAAACAAAACCGCGTGGCACCCGGGACGACACGGCACCGCGCCATGACGCACCACACGGCGCCGCGTCACAACGCACCACACGCCACACCACACGGCGCCGCGCCACGACGCACCACACGGCGCCACAACACACCACACGCCACACCACACGGCGCCGCGCCACGACGCACCACACGGCGCCACAACACACCACACGCCACACCACACGGCGCCGCGCCACGACGCACCACACGCCACAACGCACCACACGGCACACCACACAGCGCCGCGTCACAACGCACCACACGCCACAACACACCACACGGCGCCGCGTCACAACGCACCACATAGCGCCGCGCCACGACGCACCACACGCCACACCACACGGCGCCGCGCCGTGATCAAGTGCCTTCTCCATCGACTCTGCTGCGCTCAGCGTGTGTGTACTGTAGATTAATCCTGCACTGAACTAATCGTGTGTGTGTGTGTGTGTGTGTGTGTGTGTTCTTCCACAGGCCAGCGGAGCCGTGGGAACCGGATCTATGCAGCTCCTGGAGACGGACTTCTCGCGCACGCTGACCGAGCTGGTGGAGCTGCACCTCTTCCACCAGAAGAGCATCCCGGTGTTCCTCAGCGCCGTGACACTCGACCTGTTCAGCCGGCAGACCGTCGCTTAAACACTGCGCTTATATATACACACACACACACACACACACACACACACACGCACGCACTGCTCCGAGACACACGTGATGCAGAACGCAATCTCTTTTTTTATTATTATTTTAATTCTTTCTGTCTCTGATTAAATACAAACACTTTTTATTTACTTTCATGTTCCAAATAAAGAATAATAAAAACCATGTGTGTATTTGTGTGTGTGTGTGTGTGTGTGTGTGTGTGTGTTTCACTTTATTTCCTTCTCTGAGTTTGTGGAGAGTTTGTTCAGGTCCACTGCATCCTGAGACCTCACTGCCATTTCGATTCCGCGTCTGACAGAAAAGCCGTCACGCTGCGGTGCGCTAACGACTGCGCGCTCTCCTCACGCCGCGCTCTCTCCTCACGCCGCGCTCTCTCCTCACGCCGCGCTCTCTCCTCACGCCGCGCTCTCTCCTCACGCCGCGCTCTCTCCTCACGCCGCGCTCTCTCCTCACGCCGCGCTCTCTCCTCACGCCGCGCTCTCTCCTCACGCCGCGCTCTCTCCTCACGCCGCGCTCTCTCCTCACGCCGCGCGCTCTCCTCACGCCGCGCTCTCCTCACGCCGCGCTCCGGTCTGATCTCCGTATACGTCCAGTCCCACGCGTGCTGTGTACGGGGAAACCGCTGTGTCCCCTGGGTCCTAGGAAGTACCGTGCGGTTTTACACTCGTCAGGATCCAGACCGCAGGAGTGTGATGTGTTCACGATCAGCTCTCAGACCTCGTTAATGCGTCTCCATAACCGTCTCAGATACGGAGACAGAAGTGTGAAAGTACTGTAGGAGAAATGACATCATCATCATCCTCGTGTCATGTACGTCAGGAGGGCCGTCGTCCTGCAGAACGACCTCACACACCCTGCAGTTTCATTTACTTCTGACAAATAACATCCACGCAGAGATTCCACTTCAGCAGTTCTGTGTGTGTGTGTGTGTTTTAGTCCTTTGAGAAGCTCCTAATTAGACACTGAAGCGTCCTGGTCCGGCTCCTCTTGCCGTATCGAGCTGGAGATTGCATCAGTTCTGGTTTCTCTCTGAGTTTCGCTCCTTCACTCTGCAGTTCAGTCGAGTCGGAGCTTCAGGCCTCCAAAGGCTCGTTTACTGAGTTTCCTTCCGGCGCGAACAGAACGACTCTCGAGATGACGAGAACCGAGCGAGTCTAAAATAATCTGTGTAGAAGAACAGACCCGCAGACATTTACACATTTACATAATCGCCCTGCATCAGATCTGCGGAGTGCTGCGACGCGTTATTACCCGGAAACACCCGCGCGCGCACGCAGGCTTCTCTTCCTCATTAAGGAGCTTCTGGAAGCCCCGCCCCCTTCTGTAAAATACCATAATGCTGCAATCAGCGTGGTAACCTTGAGTTTTACACACCTGACTGAGCTGAAGCGTCCCGCAGGAGACGACGATGATGATGATGATGATGGTGTGTTGATGCGGTTTCTGAGTGTTCGCTCTCGGTGGATCGTCTGGAACGAGCTGGATCTGCCCTGGAGGTAATCGTGGCCTCCTGAGAACCCCAACGCGATAATGCGACTTTTTCACTGCGCGGGAATGTTTGTTTTTTTCTCCACTCGGGAACAACACACGTTTTTTGGGACGTGTTTTTGCGCCGCTTAGAAACGGCAGGAAATTAGAGATGTTTTTTTTTCCCTCTAATGGTTTTATATAGATTTCCTGTTCACGTCCACTGAGTTTTTGCTACTTAAAGTTTTACAGGGTTTTTTTTTTGGTCCTCTATTCAAAGTTAAACTGCTCACGAACCTCCTTCTGTCTTTTTTTCATTTATAATGAATTGACAATAACGTTTAATTAAAGCCTATTTTTATGACAGAACGGTGTGTAAGTCCTGATTTGGGATTACGGATGTCATTCGCTAATGAAAAACAATAAATGAATGAAGATCTGACCCGTCCGAGGCGGACAGCCGTTCTGTCTGGAGATAACGAGGACAATAAGAACCTCGTCCTCAGGAAGCATACAAATGAAGAGCGAGGCCACCTGATAACCGGCGCCTGGGAACAGAGGACAGAGACACCGGCAGAGTCGCTGGCTGTGAGGACGTTCCCTGGACGGAGCTTAAAGTGAAATTGAGTTGGACGAGTCAGACGCCGCAGGGTTCATGACGGTGGAGTTTCGGCTCCGTCTTAATTCCAGCAAAGTTCGACAACTTTCTCTCCAGTGACGGCGCGCGGAGCACTTTCTGCCAGAGCTCCACCGTGACTGTACTGAAGATACCACTGCAGATATCACTCTAGTGTGTGTGTGTGTGTGTGTGTGTTATCTGTTCTCTGCCCAGTTTGGCATTTTAAACTAGAGAATGTGAGATGGAGTCGGTCCCTGGTGTACAGATGTGGAGGACGGCGATGAGAACAACTGTGACAGAGGTCATTCTGAGCACTCTTACTGCTGTCACTCAAACTGTGTGTGTGTGTGTGTAAGCCTCTTCTTGGTGTATTTCAGAGTAGAAGCTCTGAGACGTCTGCGCTGCTTGTTCTGGTGTGGACTGGCTGGAGAACGTTCTAACACTCGTGGTGACGTGACGTGTTTAACGTCTCTGGACCTGTAATGATGTACGAACACAAACACCACCGACTGACAGCTCAGGTCCAGGTTAATGAGTTCCTGTAAGTAAGAAGGTATCAGGTCAGATTTAGTCTCCTAGCTGGGTGTCACATGACCTCTGCTACAGGTGTGGACTGGAGAGAAACGGATGAGGAACAGATGAAGATCTCGGTTGGATTTGAACTTTGATGCTAATAGAATAAAACACAAACGCGTCTCTGTGGGATTGAATCCTGACCCATGGTGGTGATCTCTGCAGATGGCGGAGCCCCGTACTGAACGTCAGTGGTGCTGGAGAGCGGTGCAGCGGACAGGACGGTTCAAAGCTACACAACCTCGTCTGACAGGTAGAGACCCAGGAGATGATGGACATGTCCACCTACATCCTCCTCCTCCTCCTCCTCCCTCTCTCTCTGTCTCAGCAGGACAGGTTTAATGTGCTCCAGAAATTAGAGAAAGTCCTTCACACTGATGCTGTAGTCCAGCTGGGTTCGGGACCTTTAGCAGAGGACACGACTCCACCGTCCACCTGGGACGTGTAGACGAGGTCTGAGAGGGAACAGCTCCAGTCTCTCCAGGACCTTAAAGACATGTGATGTGAGGGTACGAGGAGGATTCCACAGAGCTGGACTACAACGTGCTGGATGATTGAGGGGTAATTAGGGGGAGGTGGAGGCTGACGGTACAGTGCCGGGTTTATCTCCGAACAACACGGGGGCAGAAATGACTTGCAGTCGGTGCAGCTGGGGTGGTTGCAGTGGGGTCGGGGTTGGGGTTGGGGTCGGGGGGAGCGGGGTCTCTATTGTATTTCTTTAACATATAATATTTATTTATAAGCCTAAATAAAAGTGATACAGTGTGTGTGTGTGTGTGTGTGTGAGAGAGAGAGAGAGACAGAAGGTGTGAGCTCGGGTTCCGGCTCTGAGATTCAGTTCTGCGGCTCTGCAGCTCGTGTTCTACTTTTATTTTAATATTTTTGCCCAAGTGTCTTTTTTCTGCCAAACGATTGAGAAGTTTTATATTGCGGTTCCTCAGATCCGCTCCTGGAGCTTGGCGCCGCTCCTCAGGCTCTCTGTTCCCCCTGTTCCCCCTGCCGAACCTCCCTGATGAGTCTTGTGCGTCGGGTTCGAGCAGAAAAACACAAAAGCGCCTGAAGGAGCTGCAGCTCCGTGACCAGGTTTAAGAAAAGCCTCTGTTCGTCCCTGTGAGGACGTTCTCCAAATGCCTTCAACTGATCACAGAATCCCTCATCGCTTTAGCTCTTATAAACTCAAACACGCCTCCACACACACACTCACACACACACACACACACACACACACACACACTCGCTCCATTCCCTCCGGCCCACAACATTCAAACTCATGGAGGTGTATCAGCACTCAGCATGCTACACTGGAGTGTGTGTGTGTGTGTGTGTGTGTGTGTGTGTGTGTGTGTGTGTGTGTGTGTGTGAGATCACATTAGCTCCAATAACCCCCCTATCATGATTGCTCAGAAGCTTCCAAAAGGAGTTTTCTTGCCGAGTTAGAAGCGCTCTAAATGGATTACGGAAACCCAGAAGGTGTTTTTCTTTTTTCTTTTCTTCTCTTCTTCATCGTATCTTCTTTTCTTATCTGTTTTTTTTTCTCCCTCTCTTCATTTCCCTGCTGCAGGCTTCATTACTCTGCCGTATCGAATCGCACTCGGCTTCGATTTCTCCTGAAACGTGGGAGTTTCTGCACAAACTTCAGTGTAATGCTGAGAGGATTTGAGAAAGATAACGCGCGGTGACGGCCTGTGGCGCGCGGTGACGGCCTGTGACGCGCGGTGACGGCCTGTGGCGCGCGGTGACGGCCTGTGGCGCGCGGTGACGGCCTGTGACGCGCGGTGACGGCCTGTGGCGCGCGGTGACGGCCTGTGGCGCGCGGTGACGGCCTGTGGCGCGCGGTGACGGCCTGTGGCGCGCGGTGACGGTCTGTGGTGCGCGGTGACGGCCTGTGACGCGCGGTGACGGTCTATGGTGCGCGGTGACGGTCTATAGACTCAGGAACGAATCCACAGCTCCATTGTTCTGGTGCACGGTTCTGATTATTGTAGGAAGACGACATTAATCTCACTTCCTCTAAAAATCAGTTTCAACCACATCAGTAAGAGAAACACAGACTTTCCGGAATAATCCTTCAGCACCAGAGCAACACGAAACACCTTCCTGTTTGTTTTTCTATCAGATAATAATCTCGTACTTTACTGTTCCTGACTTTATTTATTCATTTATTCATTTATTTATTTATTTATTTATAACACTGCTGTACTGAATCCTGGCCTCTGATTGGACAGACGGATTTTCAATAACAGCAGCTCGTTCTAATTCACCACTATAACAGGATAAAGTCAGGGTCAGGGGTCACTCAGTGGTTACGGTCACTCAGTTTCCTGTAACAGCGCCCCCTGCAGTGGTTTACTCCCGAATTAAAGCTTAATGTCCAGGCTGGTTCCAGACACCACATTAAAGCTCTCGTCACTGTGAAGATGATGATTTATTATTTATTCGGTTCTGACGACAGATATTTCAATTGCTCTCGGATCTGAGATTTGCTTTCCAGAAGGATCAGTTCTTCATAATTCATGAAAATGCCTGAGGGTTTAATTATGTTTCTGAAAAAGAAAAGAGGAAGAAGAAGCAGCGCAGGCAGTTCTCCTGAGAGGAGGAGGAGAGAGAGAGAGGAGGAGGAGAGAGAGGAGGAGGAGGAGAGGCCTACTGGTGTAAAGCAGTTGGTTGTGTTTCTAAGTAGCTCGTGCAGGTGTGTGTGTGTGTGTGTCGGTGTGTAAACCTCAGTAGACGTCCTAAACGCTGACTGAGACATGATAGTAACTCACCTGATCATTTCATCACGCTGTCCCTGTTGTCCCCGCTCACACACACACACACACACACACACACACACACACACACACACACACACAGCTCCTGCTTCATTCTGCACTCTGGTTCATAAATGGTTTGAGCTGCAGGAGCGACATGACCAGCAAAGTCCAGACACACAGATAGACGCTGTCCTGTGTACAGCAGCAGTCAGCAGACAGGGGGCGCTCTACCATGAGCTCCACGGATCAATGAGGCAGTGATGTTACAGGAATACAACACTCAGGGATGTGCAGCGAGAGGAAAATAATAAATAATTCACACAATAACCACCAGCTCCTGTCTGTAAATGACCAGCAGGTCGTCAGTGTTCAGTGTCTCCCCAACACATCAACCAGACCATCAACACATCAACCAGACCGTCAACACGTCAACCAGACCGTCAACACGTCAACCAGACCGTCAACCAGACCATCAACACATCAACCAGACCGTCAACACGTCAACCAGACCGTCAACACGTCAACCAGACCATCAACCAGACCATCAACACATCAACCAGACCATCAACACATCAACCAGGCCATCAACACATCAACCAGACCATCAACCAGACCATCAACACATCAACCAGACCATCAACCAGACCATCAACACATCAACCAGACCATCAACACGACCATCAACACATCAACCAGACCATCAACACATCAACCAGAGCATCAACCAGACCATCAACACATCAACCAGACCATCAACCAGACCATCAACACATCAACCAGACCATCAGACCATCAACCAGACCATCAACACATCAACCAGACCATCAACACGACCATCAACACATCAACCAGACCATCAACACATCAACCAGACCATCAACACATCAACCAGACCATCAACCAGACCATCAACACATCAACCAGACCATCAGACCATCAACCAGACCATCAACACGACCATCAACACATCAACCAGACCATCAACACATCAACCAGACCATCAACCAGACCATCAACCAGACCATCAACCAGACCATCAACACATCAACCAGACCATCAACACATCAACCAGACCATCAGACCATCAACCAGGCCATCAACACATCAACCAGACCATCAACACATCAACCAAACCATCAACACATCAATCAGACCACCAGACCATCAATACGTCAACCAGACCGTCAACCAGGGGTCTGTTCCATAAACCAAGATTAGAGTATAAGCCAGGCTTATTTCGGTTAGTCAGGCTTATTTTTGGTAGATTCGGTTTCATAAATCAAACTTAAAAAAGTTCAAACTCAGTTACCCCGGCAACTTATGCTGGTAAATGAACCAGGTCCGGGGCAGGCTAACTGTCTCGCTTATTTAAGCGGTGTCTCAAAGAATCTCCGACGTGTGGGAACATATTCCCTAAAGATCGTTCCGGCAGTTTAATTTCCGCGCTCTCACTAATCATGTCGTGTCATAAAAAATTATTAAGCCTATAAAAATCATGTCTCAGCATTTGAATTATTCCCAAAATAATTTTAATAAAATCGTAAGCATATTAAAAAAGGTCAAACAAGAAATGCAATGACTGAAATCAGAAAATCAGAAATTAATAAATTCATATGAACAGTTACACAAAAAAGCCTTATTACATTTACCAAAATAATAATAATAATAATAATAATAATAATAAAAAACGAGATGTCAGCTTAATTGCCTAATGAAGGTCAGGCCTATTTAAGCAGTACTGAGTGAGACCAACACCTGCATGGAGATTCAGAACGAAAGAGAAACAGAGACGCCCCAGTACGTAATTATGGCCTGTCCATTTATTGAAGACCCTGTGGATGAGGGTGCACGGATATTAGAAAGAGCTTTCAGACCACCAGCCCCAAGGGTCTTTAGGGACAGAGTAAACCCTCTTGCCTTCCCAGATGACTATGACAGCAGACCCAGCATAGTCTACCTATGAGCTGTTGGAACCACATCTCAGCAAACCCACCTTCACCTTGAACTCTTCTGTCACACCTACAGCACATCTCACCACTGTCTTAGCGCTCTCAGACATGTCCTGCACCACTCTAACATAATTCTCTGCCACTCCAGCATAGTCTACCTATATGAGCTGCTGGAACCACACCTCAGCAAACCCACATGGCGAAGGCAATGCCTGGCCACAGTGCAATCTGTCTTTATTGCACTGTGTTTCTTCGCCAGTGGGACATTCCTCTACAGTGTTGGTGATGCTGAGCATTTAAAGCAACCGTATGCCGTGAAATAAGGATGGTCTACCTTTCTCTGAGGCAATATTTAAATATTTATATCACCTTTCCTGGCCATCTACCAACACAGAGGATCAAGGAGAACTTTTATGCAATAGCAGGTATGTGACAGTTAAAGTAGACTTAAAAATTGATATGCCTGTATTAAGCTATATTTGTTCCTCGGGTTTTCCCAATGTCTTGGGTGCTGTGGACGGCACCCACATCAGAATACAGGCCCCAGCTGGACCAACTGAGGCAGACTATTGAACAGGAAATCTTTCCATAGCCTCAATGTACAGGTATGTAGATGGGCAATAACTCCATACATTGCCAGTGATTTAGCTCTGAATTTGACATTGTTTATCAATTCATACTGTATATTGAGCAATCTTAAATTAATGCTCTGCCAGACAAAATATGCTGTATCACTAAATCCACTCTCTGTGTTCAGATGATCTGTGACAGCAACTGCCTAATTACTAATGTTGAGGCAAAATGGACAGGCTCTGTCCATGACTCCAGGATCTTTCGAGCATCCTCACTGGCACAGAGAAAAAGGCAAGAGAACATTTCAAGCAAGGGTTTTTACTTCACAAGCATTTTTCATGGAAACTAGTGATCATAATTTTAAAAGATAAATAGTTGTAACAGTCAGTAGGCACACACAACTTTATAAGTTTTCATATATATATATACACAGTCTTGAACTGTCGGAGTGTCACAGCATATGTAATTGATATCTTCTTTTGCAGGGGAGTTTAATGGAGTCCTGCTTGGGGACAGGGGTTATATGCCTGCATGCTCAACATGGACACTATTTCCTTTATTCACATTGTCCAGAACAGATGGCATTTCAGAACTAGAGATGGTCTAATTAGTAACTTTTTTTTAAACATTAACATAACATCTTTTCATGTAAAATACACTTTCCCAATAAATAAATAAAAAAAACAATAATTTGAACAAGTTGTAATACTTTATTCAAGGTGCAGAAACATGTCCGTGTATTAGATCACCATGAGCAGCGTTTGCTCAGCAGCGGAGACACAAACTGCCCGTGTTTTACCTGTCGGCCTCATTTCGGATCTATGTTTCGTTCATCCATTCATATGGGCTTTTTAAATATCGCGGGCGTGCGCACAAAGTGAGACTATGCAAGCCTGCCTTGAATAAGCCTCGATTAGTTACAGCTGAGCTCCGTTTGTGGAACCACATGAGGCTGAATTTGGAGATGCCGCTAATTTGAGTCTCACTTTTGCGCGGAAGTCCGGCTTTATTTAGCTACTTTCATGGAACAGCCCCCTGGCCATCAACCAGACCATCAACACGTCAACCAGACTGTCATCAAGTCATTAAAGAACTCAGTTTGTGTCGGTAAAACCTGATTTTTGTTGTAATTAACTCGGACTGTACAAAAGGTGTGTAAAGCTGATCTACTCGAGCGCTCCTGCAGGGCTGTGATTGGCTGAATGGTGGCGTCGCATCTGATTGGCTAAAGAATACGAGTGACGTGTTTTTGAGACACGTTGGAGCCAGAAGAGTCTCAAAAACACACACACACACACACACACACACACACACACACACACACACACATCCAGCGATATTCACACGTCGATGTTCACCTGCACAGCCCATGATGCACGCGTACATTTCCGTGCAGGTGAACATCGTGTCTTTTGTGTGAATTATTTATGAGAACTGATCTGCCTCTATAGTCCTAATCTGCCCTCACCCGGACCATCGCTGGTCATGTAACAGGCCCCCCTGGCCCCTCCCCCTGGCTCCTCCCCCTGCCCCTCCCCCGGTGTGGTTTATTAATGATTGAGTGTTTAGGACCGTTAGTGTGTGTATGTGTGTGTTCTTATAAACATCCCCCCAGTGTGTTTTCAGAGTTTTTGACTTCTCCCTGTCCTTGAAGCAGACTGTCAGTAATTTTGTTGTGACACACACACACACACACACACACACACACGGAGCAATTAGAGAAGAGATCATGAGGCTGATCATCCTCTAGTAAATTAAAGCCTCACTAATTACCCTAACTGTCGCTCTAAGTGCTGGGCCAGCAGTGTGTGTGTGTATGTGTGTGTGTGTGTGTGTGTGTGTGTGTGTGTTGATCTGTTGCCCCTCCCACTCTGTCATGCTGTAAGTTTCTTTTCTCGTCAGATAAACACTGAGGAAATGAAGGACTGTGATCATCATGAGGTGTTTTGGAAGAGATGGAGGGGTGAATACTTTTGCACGGAGCAGTATGTTGAACATCAGCACGTCCTTTAATTGAGTATTTATTCGGCGCCACTCTGTTCCTCTTGGGCCGTCTGGGCGTCTGACCGCTGCCAGGTGGCCTGTGTGTGTGTGTGTGTGTGTGTGTGTGAGGTCATGACCAGGAAGTGACATCACTGACAGTTTTATTAAAGGGGTCGTTTCACATCAAATCAGCTGAGGAGCGGAGACACGGCCCACCTCACACACACACACACACACACACACACACACACACACACAGAGAGCAGGCAGGGGGCGCTGGTGAGTTCACTCTCTAACAGTAGCTCTGCAGTAGCACAGGCTCATGTTAATGCACGAGTTACCGTTTCCATGGTAACAGCTGGTTTTTTCCTGAGGATGTTTATGGGAAACGTTTCTCTCTAAAAGTCGGGAGCACAATCTGTGTGTGTGTGTGTGTGTGTGTGTGTGTGTGTGTGTGTGTGCAGGATGTTTAGAAACAACAACGATTATAAAATGAGTTTATTAAAAACCGTCTCAGACACACACACACACACACACACACACACACACACACACACACACACAGCTCATTGTCTGTTTCTCTGTGTTTACTGAAGTATAATTTTACACACATTCGAGTTAAAGTCGTTTATTGGATATTAAATTCAGTTTATATACAGACTGAGTGTTTACATCTTCTACACTTCACACTCACATGCTGTCAATCATCTTCTGGTCCTCACACTGACACAAATTAATATGTGTGTAATTCCCATAACCTTTAACCTCCATGATGATGAAACTGTCCCTCATGAAGACCTTCACAGGACAACAAGACCAAAACAAGATTGGGAACAAGATGGCGCCGGTGAGGTCGGCTGCCATCACGACTGCTCCGACCACCTTTTGTTTGTTTTTGTTCTTTAAGCTAGTTTTCAGTGTTTTAAAATCGGCAAAATCACCACCATTGAGTACATTAGGTATGATAGAGACACTCTTGTTTCTATTGGTATACAATGTACTCACAATTCGACGTTTTTAACTCCGGATCCGAGCTGGCCGAGTGAGATCCTGAGGGAGAACAATGGACGCGATGCGAAGCGACGAACCCGAGGGAGACGAGCTGGAGTGAGGAACCGGCTCAGAGCCCGTGCACACCGCACACCTCTGCCTAGTATCCTGCTCGCCAACGTCCAGTCACTGGAGAACAAACTGGATGACCTCAGGGCCAGGATAAAGTTCCAGAGAGACATTCGGGACTGCAATCTCCTCTGCTTCACCGAGACATGGCTGAACCCAGCGGTGCCAGACCACGCCATACAGCCGGCCGAGTTCTTCTCGGTTCACCGCATGGACAGGACGCGGGACTCGGGGAAGTCAAGAGGAGGCGGCGTGTGCTTAATGGTGAACAACAGCTGGTGCAACAGCGCGAGCGTTGTTCCTCTTACACGCTCCTGCACACCAAATCTGGAACTACTGTCCATCATGTGTCGTCCATTTTATCTTCCACGGGAGTTCACATCGGTCATAATCAGTGCCGTTTACATACCTCCACAAGCAGACACAGACACTGCCTTATGCGAGCTGCATGAGGCGCTCACACAGCACCAGACACAACACCGGGACGCTGCGCTCATTGTGGCGGGGGATTTTAATAGTGCCAACCTCAAACGCGCAGCGCCGAACTTTTATCAGCACATCACCTGCCCCACCAGGGGCGAAAGGACACTGGACCACTGTTATACCACGGTCAAAGACGGTTACAAGGCACAATCTCGTCCAGCGTTTGGTAAATCCGACCACGCCGCCATTTTCCTCATGCCAAGATATAAACAAAGGCTGAAACAGGAAGTTCCGGTCCTGAGGGAGGTCGCGCGCTGGACGGACCAATCGGTGGCCGCGTTACAAGACGCACTCGATGACGCAGACTGGGACATGTTTAGAAACAGCTCCGATGATGACGTCAGCGTGTTTACGGAAGCGGTTGTGGGATTTATTGAAAAGCTGGCAGACGATACGATACGGTAGAGAAAAAGACTATCAGAACGTTTCCCAACCAGAAGCCGTGGGTGGATAAAACCATCCGCGACGCTCTGAGATCTCGCACAGCTGCCTACAACACGGGACTTGCGTCGGGGGACATGGAACCGTACAAGGCTGCGTCATATAACGTCCGGAAGGCGGTGAAAGAGGCGAAGCAGCGCTACGGGAGAAAACTAGAGTCACAGCTTCAACAGAGTGACTCTAGGAGCCTGTGGCAGGGACTAAGAACAATAACGGATTATAAAGCACCAGCATCCGGTATGACGAACGCGGACGCGACTCTGGCAGACGAGCTCAACATATTTTACGCTCGCTTCGAGGCTGCAGCTAAAGACGCTAGCAATGCTAATGCTAACGGCGCTAATGCTAGCGGCGCTAACGGCTGCAGACAGGAAGACACAGCCAGCACCGGGAACGCGCTCATCATCTCCGAGCACGACGTGAGGAGAGCCTTCAAGAGAGTGAACACCAGGAAAGCAGCAGGACCAGACGGCATCTCAGGTCGTATTCTCAGAGCCTGCGCAGACCATCTAGCTCCTGTGTTCACTGAGATATTCAACATCTCTTTATCTCAGTCGGTGATCCCCACATGCTTCAAAGAGTCCATTATTGTTCCTGTTCCAAAGAAACCACATCCTGCTTCCCTCAATGACTATCGCCCTGTAGCTCTCACCTCAGTAGTGATGAAGTGCTTTGAACGCCTTATCAGAGACTTCATCATTTCTTCACTACCCGACACACTGGACCCACTACAGTTTGCATACCGTCAGAACCGCTCCACAGACGATGCAATCTCTCATCTCCTCCACACATCACTCACTCACCTGGACACTAGGAAAGGGAATTATGTTAAAATGCTCTTCATCGACTACAGCTCTGCTTTTAACACAATAATTCCCTCCACACTCACCACCAAGCTGGAGCACCTGGGACTGAGCTCATCTATATGTCAGTGGATCTCCAATTTTCTGACTGGCAGACCACAGGCAGTAAGGATGGGCGGACATGTCTCAGCCACACTCACTCTCAGCACTGGAGCCCCCCAGGGTTGTGTCCTGAGCCCCCTGCTGTACTCTTTGTACACCCACGACTGCGTTGCCACTACCAACTCCACCTCCATCATCAAGTTTGCTGACGACACCGTCGTGGTCGGACTGATCACCAACAATGATGAGTCGGACTACCTAGAGGAGATTGGAAATCTGGAGAACTGGTGCCAGAGGAACAATCTCCTCCTGAACGTCAGTAAGATAAAAGGAGCTGATAGTGGACTTTAGCAAAAAGCAGGAGAGGAACTACCAGACCCCCGTCATCAACAGGAGCCCAGTGGAGAGAGTGGACAGCTTCAGATACCTCGGTGTTCACATCACGCAGGACCTATCATGGTCCTGTCACATCAGCACCGTGGTGAAAAAAGCCCGGCAGCGTCTCTACCACCTCAGACGCTTGAGAGACTTTAGACTGCCCTCCAAGGTGCTCAGGAACTTCTACTCCTGCACCATAGAGAGCATCCTGACAGGAAACATCACGACCTGGTTCGGGAACAGCACCATGCAGGACAGACGAGCTCTACAGAGGGTGGTGCGATCAGCCGAGCGCATCATCCGCACTGAGCTCCCTGACCTACACTCCATCTACAGCAAGCGGTGCTGGACTAAGGCCAGGAAGATCATGAAGGACCTCAGTCACCCCAGTAATGGACTGTTCTCTTTGTTGCGGTCTGGGAAGAGATTCCGCTCCCTAAAGGCCAACACAGAGAGACTGAGGAGGAGCTTCTTCCCGCAGGCGATAAGGTCTCTCAATCACACAATCACACCACAAACACAGGACTAATAACATCTTTTAAGCTCACAACACCGACTGGACAATCATGGACACATTCATACACACTTGCACTAAATACTCATACATCTGGACAATTGCACATGTCACCTCCATGCATACTTGCACAACCACTGTCACTTTAATCCTATATTTTTGCAATATTTTATTATGCCTCATGCACAGTTAATTTTACTAGTTAAATTTATTTCTTTAGTATTTCCTTTTTATTGATTATTTATTTTACGTACAAGCTTTTATGTTCTTTTTTTTAAGGTCACTGGCGGTCATATAAAGCATTTCACTGCATATTATACTGTGTATGATTGTGTATGTGACCAATAAAATTTGAATTTGATAAAATTTGAATTTGAAACTGACCTCTGCTGTCTGGTGTGTGTGTGTGTGTGTCTGTGTGGTCTGGTTGATGTGTGTGTGTGTGTAGTCTGGTTGACGTGAGTGTGTAGTCTGGTTGATGTGTGTGTGTGTGTGGTCTGGTTGATGTGTGTGTAGTCTGGTTGATGTGTGTGTGTGTGTGTGTGTGTGTGTGTGTGTGTGTGTGTGTGTGTGTGTGTGTGTGTGTGTGTGTGTGTGTGTGTGCTTGTCTTTATATACTTGTGAGGACCGACCCCTGACGGGCAACCTTTCCTGTTAGGACATTTTCCTTTGTGAGGACATTTTGGCCGGTCCACACAAAAAGCTTGCTAGGGTAGACTCCTTTGACCCTACTGAATGATCTGCACTAAGTCTTAGAAAATGTCCACACAGAGATAGAAAAGTCAGAAAAGTGTGTGTTTGCTGGCGCCCCTACAGGACAAACTCTGGTACTGCATGCGGAAAAATCTTCTAATCTTCCAATTTTCTAATTGGCTATGGTTCCAGAATTTTGTGATTCGCTATTTTAGTCATGTGACAACATGGCTGAGAGCTTGCACAGTAACAAGGCCACAGCCTTAGGCTGATAGTTCATTTAAAATGGGAAAAGAGCAAAAAATTTAAGCTTCATGAATAATATCTTTTTATTATATATAATCTGCTTTGAGACAATGTCAATGTTAAAATGTCAATTGTTAAAAGCGCTATACAAATAAAATTTTATTAATATTTTGATTACAATTACTAAGCAAGAAAACATTTAATTGACTATTGCTATTACTCATGCAAGTACTGATACCACTATAACTACATATACAGTTACTACAAATATTAGAATTACTACTATTACTAAAAATGGCACATACCTCATAAATATTGTTTTTGCAACAGATATGAAGCAGATAATTTTAACTAATTATTACTATTATTTGTGTTTGTTTAAATACAGCAGTGTTCGTGTCTTTTCAACAAGCTCTGAATTGCTGTATTTTACCCAGTGTGTATTTAATGGTTTAAAAATGGTTGTTAATTAATAATTTTAAGTACATATATGAATGTTTTGTAACATTAGCATAATATTGGATGACATTTTAAGCATCAAATCAGTGAATATGATCGCATTGCAATAGATAATACTTCAGATTCAGGTTACTTTTATGTCATTCAACATCTGCTGATATAAATGTTCCCTGAAGATGGAAAGCTGCTATTGGTCATCTTTTGAGCAGATTTAACCAATCTGTGCAGCCCCTTCTTATCAGACATATACAGTAGCGATTGCCGTGGCAGACAGTTATGGAGGATGTCAGGACTTTCTACACCACATATCGGTAAAAGAAGTCAGCACAGCAGCACTGAGGCGAAGCTGCTTCAGGCGTTGATGAGACTTCTTAATAATGCTGCCTGTGTTCATGGCCCATGTGAGGTCACTAGAAATGTGCAGTATTTCACCATCAGTATTACACAAAAGGTAAACTTCCCAGACCCCTCCCCCTCTATACCTGCACCCACACACTCAACACCACACCTGTATTAGTGTGTGTGTATATACTGTAGCATGGCCTGATTCTCACTTCAGGGCCCAGTGGTGGATCAAAGCAGCATTTAACAAGAATACAGAGCTTGAATAACCACTTGATAATACAGTGCTTGATAATACAGAATCTTTAAAAAAAGTTGAATATCATGAAAAAGTAGATTTCTTTGTAATTTGATCTAAAAATCCAACTCTTATTCTGTATATTCTAAACTTTTTATATGTGAAGTGAAATATTTCAAGCTTTTTTGTTTTAATTCTAATTCTTATGGCTTAAAGTGAATGAAAATGAAAAATCCTTTGTTTCAAATTGGAATATTTTATTTTGACCTTGAGTAAATTACTATTCATACAGTATAAATATTGTGGATCTGTTAGTCTAGTTCAGGGGTGGGCAATTAATTTTTCATATACTGTAGGAAATTTTGACAATTGTCGAGAGCTGAACCAATACACCTACCCAATATTTAATGAACATTCACAAAAACAGTTTTAAAAATGTGCAAAACTAGCATCAATTAACTTTACACAAAATATCAAGTATTCTAAAGGTGAGCATCTTAACACAAAAAAGCAATAAATGCACCCAGCTTTAATCTAGTCTGTTTTGGGCTTGAACAAGTGCTATGAAGTCAGGTTGAATATCTGAGATATGGACATGAGAAGGACAGCATACAAGTGATCATCACTTAGAGAGGATCTGTATCTGGATTTGTCGAACATCACTGAGAATGTTTGTTCACATATAGAGGCTGTGGCCATATATAGGTAGATCCAAAAAGAACCAACATCCTCTGAGCATACATCCTTAAGTTTGGAAAGCTCTCCTCTTTGAGAGAAGAATAGAAATCCAGCTGTGATACTGACTTTGCTCTGCTAGTAGTCTGTCAGACTGGAGTTTGATGACATCACTGATTGCATTATCCACACTGCTAGTGAAGGGAGAGGAAATCATGTGCATTTCACTCTCAACTGTTTTAAAGTCTTCAACTTGTCTTGAACATTCACCATGCAGTGTTGCTAACATAAATGAGTACCTGCGAAAGTGATCAGCTGATGGTGTGACTGCATTCAGTGTGGGCATGTGGGCAAGAATGTTGCCCTCCAACTGGCTTGAGAGAAACTTCAACTTTCTCAATAAGGCCATTGCCTTGCAGCTTGGTATTTAGTGCAGTCACATCAACAGCAAAAACCAGGTCTGCCATCCAGTCTGCATCTGAGAGCTCTCTGGTATCCTGGTCTTGTTTCTTACAAAAGTCATGTCAAAAGTTTTTTTGCAGAGATTCCATACTCTCTTAGGCACCTTGCCAAGCAATTTGGTAACCTATGTCACTATATTCACTGTCATGCTCCACCCAAAGTGCAACAAACTGTCTGTTTCCATGCTCTTGTCCTAATGAAGTTAACTATTTTAGTCACATCCTCAATCACGTGGCACTGACTTACATAACACCTCCTCAACTCAACTCAACTTTATATGTACAGCACTTTAACAACAGGAATGCCCCAAAGTGTTTCACATAAATAATAAAATAATATAAAAAGACATAATTAAAATCACATCACACACATATATAATCAAACGGCATATATAAAATCAACATCACATGTTGGTTTAAACGCCAGAGAAAATCTGTGAGTTTTAAGATGAGACTTAAACACCCTGAGTGATGTGGCCTCACGAATAGTCAAGGGTAGGTCATTCCACAGTTTTGGTGCCGCTACAGAGAACGCCCGATCACCCCTAAGCTTGCATTTGGTTTTAGGAACAGCCAGCAAAAGTTTATCTGATGATCTGAGAGACCGGGGTGGGGCATAGGGCTGAAGCAGATCCGAGAGGTAGGGCGGGGCAAGGCAATGTAAACATTTAAATGTGACCAAAATAATTTTCAAGTTAATTCGGTACTGTACCGGGAGCCAATGGAGGGAAGCCATAACTGGAGAGATATGTTCTCCTTCATGGGTAGACGTTAAGAATCGAGCAGCAGAGTTTTGGATCTGCTGTAGTCGATGTAATGCTGCCTGGGAAACCCCGGAATACAAAGCATTACAGTAATCGATACTAGTGGTGCTAAAGGCGAGGTTGACTATTTCGAAATGCTTAAAGGACAAAATAGGCTTAAGTTCTGCCAATTGTCTTAGTTGAAAGAAACAGGACCGAACCACAGCACTGATCTGTTTATCAAGTTTAAGGCCATGGTCAAAAATAACACCCAAATTTGATGCTGTGGGTTTAACATACTGCTCCAAGGCTCCTAAATCCAGAGGTGGAACGCTACCCTTGGCACCAGGACCAAATACCAAAACCTCCGTCTTAAGTTCCTGATGTATAATACAATCCAAAAATCATCTTCTCTTCAATTTCAGTCATCCTATCTTGCATCCATTTCAAGTCCAACATTTTTTAAAGTCCAACACAATCAAATTGTGAATACGTAAGGTAACGAGAAAAACTGTTAATTTAGCAGTACCTTCAAAAAAAAGGAGTGTAATGCATGCACATAATACTGCAAATTTTTACCCTGACTTTTAATTAACCAATGACTTTATGTGGGCCGGTCAGGGCGAGCCAGATGGCCGGATGTGGCCTGCGTGTTGTACAATGCCCAACTTGGTCTTCAATAATGCCTCAGCAGTGCTGCAGGCTGACTGCCTCCATGTCACAGGCATTGGCCTTCCTGGTGACAAGCTGCACTTTCAATTCAGTTTTATTTATATAGCGCTTTTAACAATGATCAGTGTCGCAAAGCAGCTTCACAAAATTCAAAGAAAATTTAAAAAATGTGTATAAGCAAGTAAAAATGTGTATAGATCATAGTGATCAGACTGTGTCTGATGAACAAGCCGAGGGCGACAGTGATGGTGGCAAGGAAAAACTCCCAGAGTTGGCAATTGGAAAAAACCTTGAGAGGAACCAGACTGAACAGGGAACCCATCCTCATCTGGGTGATAACGGATAGCAGGGATTGATCTGCAGTCATACTGTGTGTTAGGAGGCTGGAAGTCAGGCTGGATAACAGGAGATGTGGAGAAGTTCATATGGAGTCCAGTTCAGCACTTGTGTCACACGTTCAGGATCCTGTTCCAAGAAATTAGTCATGATCATTTTGACCCCTCCTGAATGTGATTCCTTGAGTATGGACGGATTATGGACTCAGCAAATATATATCAGACAACTTAGTAAATCTGCCTTTGTGATCACACACTTGGTCCAGAGAACCGGTTGTGCTAATTAGGGGTTTCAGATTCTACAGGAATGTCACCGTCTATGAAAATTAATTAGCAGAGGAAAACTGAAATGAACTGTATCAGTGATCCTATTTAATGGCTAGAAAGCTCCAACTACAAGGTATACAGACGCCATTTGAAATATCTTAAAGTTGGTCACCATTTTGTCAGTGTGAAACTGTGTTGACTAAGTTTGTCTGTAGATATGTTGTATGTTACAGAAGCATTGAAGCACCATATTTGATGAGGATTATATTCTGCCAATAGTTCACTTTTTATTTTTATTTATTTTATTAAATTAAAATCTGTTACTTTCTGAATCAATCAAAATGATTTTGTTCTGCCAGCTGAGTACAATAAAAGAGTAATCTTTAATAAGCTTTAGATAAACACTTAAGGTATCTTCCTCTTTCCATGTCAGTTGTTCTTTGCCACTGTCGCCTCAGACTTGTTCATTAGGGATAAATATTGATTTAAATTGTAGACTTTATTTTTATTCTGAATTTTCATAATTATGTAAAGCTGCTTTGAGACAATGTCCATTGTTAAAAGCACAATACAAATAAAGCGGAATAAAATGTACATCAGTCTATGTGAATACACTAGATTGTAGGGATACAGCAGATTGTAAGCAGCATCAGAAATATTCATGGTGAGAGAGACGGCGAGTGTAAGGAAATTATTTTATATAAAAGAAGTTAGTTCTACTCTCCTGCTCTCTGATATTAATGTGTTAAATTTTCCCTGCTGCTATCTTCCTGTCTCCTCCTGCATCTGCTCTCAAAGGTTCATACCTCACCTTCTCATTCTCTAATCATCTCTCTCTCTCTCTCTCTCTCTGTCCCCCTAACTCGAGCCAACACCTCCTGGTTCGTCTCTGGACACATACTGTATCTAACGTCCACTCTTTTGTTCTTCAGGATCTCACCAGAACATTTTACAATGGTTTATGTTCTTTGTAGTAACAGATGATGATGACACAGGCGTCTGGTCAAACATATTACTCTGTCTTTTGCTGTTTATTAACAGAGACATTTCTGACAGTGTGTTTGTGTGTGTGACCGAGTCTCTCCTGGAGACAGAAAAGCTTATTGAAGCACAACCGGGCGACTCGTTTATTCACACTACACAGTTTTAAAACTTTACAGTGAGATAGAGAACAGGGGAGAACAATATGGGGAGAGGAAGAACCTAAACTTATAAAGATAAACTACTCCACATTTACTCAAATTAACTTGAATATAAGTTCTGCCTTGTGGAAATGTTGTAGCAATTAGTTAGATAAAATTTCAAACCATAGTTATTGTAATATAAGTTACATACATTTAATGTTAGCTGATTTGAATGCTAGTGGTCAGGTAGTATAAATGCCACACTGCCTGTGTGTGTGTGTGTTAAAGTGTCCAGGCCTTGTGCTGCTGAGGACAGAGCAACACTAAAGGTGGGGGAGGGGAAGCAGCTTAACAAGCTGTCTAGTAGAACTGCACCAAACTTTATCAGGTTTATTTCAGTATCTGCTCTTCCTGACCTGGTATCTTGTGTTAGTTCACTAAAGAGGTGATATCCAAAATATTAAAACCATGGCATCAGAACATCTTAAATATTAACTACATTTAATTTATTACATGCTTTCTTCTTAAATGATTTTGCACAAATAATGTAATATAACAATATGTTTTTAATATAACAATTAAAAATATAATGCAAACCAATAATCATCGTTAAAAATCAGTGAGATTAAGTGTAATGTTCTGGCTGCTTATTGAATTTGTTCTAAACTGGCTGTGTGTCTGAGAGGCCACTGCGTGGGGGAGGGGTGGGACCAATTAAGCACCTGCGCATGCGCACTTTTCTCCACATCTAATAATGGCTCTAAAGGTAATGGAAATTTCCACTTTACTGGTTTTAGGGGGGAAATCAATAAAGAGAGAAAAAACTTCGTGACGTAGAAAACATTTCGCAACTTTTCCCGCCACCAAAAAGCTCCAGCAGGTTCTCGGTGACCACGTGACCCTCAGTGCGCGGCCCTAATCATGCAGCGCGAGCGATGGTTACAGCGGCTACTGCGCCTGCGCGAACACCACGAGCGGTGTGCACGGAGACACGAGCGCGAGATGTCCGAGAGCAGAGACAGGGAGGAGGAGGAGGAGGAGGGGCGAACTGTACAGCTGCTGCAGGTAAGATGAACTTCAGTACATTAAACTGTATTTAATTAGTTACTGTAACTCTGGACCTCTAGACTTCTGACTCCAGTCTGACTCAAACTTTAACAACAGCTGGAGTTACGGGTCACATGGCCTTTACACTTACACTGTTTTATACGAGTTTGGTGGAGCAGTGTGTAATAATCTGCTTAATGAAATATTATTTTACCCAAAGTGAAATGACATTTAATATTTATCTGAATAATTAGTTCTGAAATCTCACGTTAAGCGCAGCATCTCATTAATGAGGCCGTTTATTTAGTTTAGATTAATGAAGTGGGTTTAAATATCTACTTTTACATTTACATTTCGGCATTTGGCAGACCCTCTTATCCAGAGCGACGTACAAAAAGTGCTTTAAAGTTTACATCACTGGACACATACTTACACTGGGTTAACTAGGTTTATAACTAAGTGCCATTAGTCGAACACAACTGGGAAGAGAGGTTTTTTTTTTTTTTTTTGCGGGGGCGGGGGGTTAGTCCAAGTACTGGAGAAACAGATGCGTCTTGAGTCGTCGTTTAAAGATAGTCAAAGTCTCTGCTGTACGGACATCTAGAGGAAGTTCGTTCCACCACCTCGGTGCCAGAACAGAAAAGAGCCTGGATGAATGTCGCCCTCGATCCCTGAGAGATGGTGGGATGAGGCGAGCAGTGCTGGAGGATCGGAGGGAATGTGGTGCAGTGCGTGCTGTGATTAGAGCAGAGAGGTAAGTGGGTTCTGGGCCATTTTTAGCTTTGTAGGCAAGCATCAGCGTTTTGAATTTGATGCGGACGGCTACAGGAAGCCAGTGCAGGGAGCGGAGGAGTGGGGTGGTGTGGGAGAACTTGGGGAGGTTAAAAACGAGACGTGCTGCTGCATTCTGGATCAGTTGCAGAGGATGAATCGTGGACAGAGGCAGACCTGCCAGGAGTGAGTTGCAGTAGTCCAGTCTTGAAATAACAAGGGACTGAACAAGCACCTGAGTAGCCTGTGAAGAAAGAAATGGGCGAATTCTTCTGATATTGTAAAGAAGAAATCTACAAGAGCGAGTAAGGTTAGCGATGTGGGGGGGAAATGACAGATGATTGTCCACGGTTACCCCAAGATTGCGGGCAGTGGCTGAAGGAGTGATTTGGTTGTTGTCCAGGGATATCACAAGGTCTTGACCTGGGGATGAGTCACAAGGGATGAACAACAGTTCAGTTTTACTCAGATTGAGCTTTAGCTGATGTACAGCCATCCAGGATGAGATGTCTGCCAGACATGCTGAGATCTGGGTGGAAACCTGAGTGTCAGAGGGAGGAAAGGAGAGAGTAAGTTGGGTGTCATCTGCATAACAATGGTATGAAAATCCATGCGATGATATGACTTTACCAAGAGACTGGGTATAGAGGGAGAACAGAAGAGGACCAAGTACTGAGCCCTGTGGGACACCAGTAGAGAGTCTACGTGGAGCAGATGTAGATCCCCTCCATGTTACCTCATATGACCTATCTTCTAGGTAAGAAGCAAACCATTGCCATGCTGTTCCACAAATTCCAAGGCTTGTAAGAATAGATAATAGAATCTTGTGGTTCACCGTGTCAAATGCAGCTGACAGGTCCAGGAGGATGAGAACAGATGACAGTTTAGCAGATCTAGCAGCATGGAGCTTCTCAGTGACTGACAGAAGGACAGTCTCTGTGGAATGTGCCACTTTGAATCCAGATTGGTTGGGATCATTAAGGTTGTTCTGTGAGAGATAAAGAGATATTTGGTTATAAACAGTTCTTTCAAGAATTTTGGAAATAAAAGAGAGAAGTGATACCGGGCGATAGTTGTTAACTTCTGATGGGTCCAGGCAGGGTTTCTTGAGGATGGGAATAACCCTTGCCTTCTTAAAAGCAGCAGGAACATGACCAGATGATATGGAATGGTTGATGATGGTTGTGGTGAAGGGAAGGAGGTCTTGTGAGATGGCCTGGAGCATTGTGGAGGGGATTGGGTCTAATGAACAGGTGGTGGGGTTAGATGACGAGATGATCTGCTGAATCTCATCAGATGACAAGTTGGAGAATTCTGCTAAAGGAGGGAAGGGAAGGTATCTACTTTTCAGGGTGAGTTTTTCTATAGTTTCCTGTATTGTTTAGTCTTTGTTGAGGAGATTTATTATACTGGTGATGAGTTATTGTTGTACTGGTGATGTTCCTGTAAACTGTACTGGGAGATTCAGTTTCTCTTGCTCTCTTTTCATAATTATTTATTATATATTATATTATATTATATTATATTATATTATATTATATTATATTATATTATATTATTCTGTTTTATGTAAAGCACTTTGAATTACCATTGTGTATGAAATGTGCTATACAAATAAACTTGCCTTGCTCTGTAATATTGGATTTTAATCTCCTGGTTTTTACAGATGATGAAGAAAAAGAGAGAAGGGAAAGAGCACGTGGTAAGTACAGTAGACTTGTTCATTTGATTTTTGGTTCTAGCAGTGTAGCAGTTTATTTTACTTTTATTTAGTGTGTACAGTGTACTTGAAAAAAATATAAAATATTGTGAAGTTATTTTCCTTTGTTATTTAAAAATTCACATTCTAGATTCATAACATGTAATATGAAATAAATATTTTAATTATGATGATTCCAGCTTACAGTGCATGTAAAATAGAAATCCAGTATCAAATTATTAGAATGTTAACCAACAAAAATCTTAAGGTTTGATTAAGTTATTATTCATACAGTATAAATCCTATGGATCCGTCTCAGTTCAATATGTTTATGGGGAAGACAGCTGACTTAACAATTGTCCAGAAGATGGACAACAACACCATAATTTAGTGAGTTTGCATGTTCTCCCCGTGCTTGGTGGGTTTCTTCGGGTACTCCTGTTTCCTCCCACAGTCCAAAGACATGCAGATTAGGCTAATTGGCGTTCCCAAATTGCCCATAGTGTGTGTATGTGTGTGTGCCCTGCGTTGGATTGGCACCCTGACCAGAGTGTACCCTGACTCATGCCCTCAGTCTCCTGGGATAGGCTCCAGAACCCCCGCGACACTGAATACAGGATAAAGCGGTATAGACAGTGAGTGAGTGTGTGTGTGTGTGTGTGTGTGTGTGTGTGTGTGTGTGTGTGGTCTGATTTTATTCCTCAGTCAGATTATTAACAGGTTATGAAGCTGCAGGTGAACTGAGTTGATCTTCTTCACTTCTCTGTTTTATGCGCCAAGTTCAGGTTCACTGGAGAATCAGAGTGGGAGTGAAGTCCTAATGAGACTGCATTTTACACACACACACACACACACACACACACACACACACACACACACACACACACACACTGGGTGATCAATACCAGACTTCACTTCCTTTAAAAATCAATCCGGTATTCAGATGCGTAAAGACAAAAGCAGATTAAAGTCGTTCTCAGCTTTGACTCTGAGCTTTGCAGCGTCTATGACCTCTGACCCCTGACCCCTGAGTGATAAAACATCCTGCTTCAGCTTTTTATTTATTTTTTTATTTCTAATGTGATATTAATCAGTCCTCACACACACACACACACACACCTGGGCTGCGGTTGAGGACTCGGCGCTGTAGGGGGAGAGAGAGAGGGGGGTCGACTGTCACACTCACCTTCTGCTTCCTCAAAAATTCAATATCTGTCCTGTGTGTGTCGGAGGTCTGGGGTTCGGTCTCCTTCTCACATCTCTGATTATGATGAGGTTCAAAAGTTTAAAGCACATTATTACACGTCTGACTCAGCCGGAGGTAAAGAGGAATAAATCCTGCGGGACTCGCTGGATGGTCGTTAACGTCCCGCTCTCGAGTCCGGAGTACCCGACTCATCCGCCCATTAATAACGTCCTACAGCAGCCGATCCCGAACTCTCTGTGGAGACGCTTCAGATCTGCGCTCGAGCCAGACTGTCAATCACGTCTCTGATTCACGCACAGCGTGTTTTACTTCTAAATTCCTTTTTATATTAGGATATTAACACAGCGCTGCCTCGGCATAGGGATGGGATCCGTTCCAGAGGCGGGTCATTAAGGTGAACTTTCATATTGTGAAACACAATAATCCAACACTATAATCATGTTCTTTACATATACTGTAAAAACAATTAAAACATTTATAAATAGACGTGTAAATGAAGTAAAATATGAAATAAATAGACATTATAGTTAAAATTTTACACACATGTCGTCCTGGAGAATGTTGGACAGCACGGACGTACAGAGTACAAGTACAAGCTTTCTAACCTTCCTTAGGTCACACGCCCCTGGTGGGACATGAAGGTACTGCAGGTGTGACTTTAGGAATAGAAATATATGTACTTGGGTTAATCCACAAAAAAAATGTAACAAAACAAAAATGAACATCCCTACAGTATGTGAAGAGTCCTAACCTAGTAACTCGGTGTAATGATCACTAGAGTGGAAACTGTAGCACTTTTTTAAGTCACGCAGGATTAAAGAGTCTGAATGTAAACAAATTAATTAATTTTCTCCTTAAGAACTAAAATTTTTCAAGAAATTATTTTCTACATATGAAGAATTTTCGGCATCCGAGTGACCGAACCGAAATGAACCCGAAGACGCTCAAAACGTGTTTGCGTATTTTCTGTTGATTATTTTGCATTTAGTATGAGATTTAGTGAAGACGCAGCACCATGCGTCCCATACGGTGGCCGTGAAGTGCAAAACAAAATAACAAATTTGTTTTGGGTTTTGATATTTTGTTTTTGAATTAGTTTTTTTGTTTTCAGTTTTGTTAATTTGTTTTGCACTTCAGGGCCACCGTAGTCCCAAGAATGTTACCAAGGATGGTAGGAAGAAGAAAACGGAGCCGCCTTTGGGTTCATTTTTAAAGCAGCCGGTGCCGAGAGGAATCGTAAATTAATGTTAAATGAGGTTTAATGTCTATTTATTTCATATTTTACTTCATTTACACGTCTTTACTAAATGTTTTGATTGTTTTTATATGCAAAAATATGACGATAATATTGGAAATTGGTGATATTTTGGGGTGATGGAGCGGATTATCTGTATTTACATTATTTCCTATGAGACAATGCGTTTCACAATACGACATTTCACCTTAAGAACTCGACTCCGGAACGGATTAAACTCGTACGCCGCGGTACCGCTGTAGTATGTTTTTTTCATGTTGTTCCCCCTGCACACCTGTCTGTGTAGAAATAAAGGTTTAGCCAATAAAACATTACTAAGAGCTCGTGACTAACTGGATCATCAGTTCCAGTTCCTGAAGTGCTGTGGGTTTGATGTTCCTCCCTGTTCCTCCCTGTTCCTCCCTCTCTCTGAGAGCACGCTGTGATTTTGTTCCTCTCGACACTCGAGCCTCAGGCAGCACTTAGAATCATGGAGGTTTGATCTGAGTAACAGGATGAACATTTTTTATTCATTTAAAAGTGATAAACACTTGAAAGGGAAAAAAAGCAGCATTTATTAACTAATAAATAAAGAGATTTTTTTATTGTGCTCATTGAAATTTCCATCAGACCAAACAGCCCTTAGTGATCCAGCAGAAGCGTTTTACACTCGGACCCTCGGCACACAGTCCAGGCTTCCCGAGATCCACGTCCGGGGTTTTATTCTCCTCGTCCTGTAAGATGTCCGTGATCACTCGGAGGTGCTACAGGTCGCAGTTACAAAGCGTGAAGACAATGTTCACATGAAGAGATGGAGCGAGTCAGTTCTAAGGTTCCTCAGTGGTTTAAGGTTTACATCGATCAGCTACATCAATAGAAAAGGAAAAGAAAAAACAAAGCTCACATCGTTTTTAAGGCTGTATGGAAAAATCTCATGACGTTCTCCACACACACACACACTTCCGCTGAAACGTTCCTCCTGTCGTCTTTTCCCAGAGATCTCGTTTTTTTTTTCAAATGTTAAAACATTATCACATTTTAAATGATCCGTGTTTATCTCTAAAGCGTAAGAAATATCCTTTGTATTAATATTAAGGCCCAGAGGTCAAGGCCTGCACAATGTAGACTGGAGATAAAAAAGCGTCACAGTTATAAGGCCTGCCACCCACGGCGCGAGGACAATACGAGTACGTCTTCACAGGTAGTTTTAAAAAGAAAAACCAAAGAAGAAGAACAGAACCTGATTAAACTGCAATCCTCTGGATAATTGTGGAAAGAAGAACATTCTGGGTTTGTGTCTCATGACCTTTAGGGAGATTAAACAAGTCGACATTCGTTACAGTCGTCACCTGAATGACCAGAACCGTTAAAAACACACACAGCACAAAACAACCTGAACATTTCATAACCGCGATTTAACGTTAAACTCCGCCCAGAAACGCATTACATCACCTGAAACAGAACGACACGTGACGGGTTCAGTGGGAACACGTGGATGTTTTTGTTCCTGTGCGAATTTAGCAGTTGTGTGTTTATCTGGTGTCCCACAGGGGGCGATGTTGTTGTTATTGTTGTTGTTATTGCTAGTGCAGTTACGTGTGCGTTTTGAGCCGCTTTTCATTTCATAAGGACCCAGAATGCAGTGCGGCAACATGACGCTGAGTTAGCTGTGTGCGTACGTGATGTCGAGTGGCGTCATATTAGCATGATAAAGTTTAGATAAAGAGGGAGGAGTTTAACGTTAACGTCAGCGCTGCAATCAGGACACGTCACAGCCTACAGGAAATCGTCTGAGTCACAGAGTCACGTCCATTAACAGAATGAAGACCAGCGTAATGTGGACCTGTGCGTGTGCGTGTGTGTGTGTGTGTGTGTGTGTCTGTGTGTGTGTGAGGCCCACCTGAGCTTCCTTATAAAATAAACCACATAAACTTTAAGTTTATTATTCACTTATTCATGTACATTAAACGTGTTAATCAGTTCCTACACGGGGTTCGAGAGACGAAACCAACAGGAAGTGTGTACCGTCGCCATGGAAACCCGTCACACGCTCACATTCCAGAACTCTTTCTCGTTTTTTATGGTTTTTTTTTTATTTGAAGTCAATTTCTAAGTGAAGAAACTTTATAAAGATTTATTTAAGTCCAATGATTCAGGCACGCCGACTTCTCACACACACACACACACACACACACACACACACACACACACACACGGGCAAAAGAAATTAATAAGCAGTAATCTAACACAAGGTCCGACCTTAATTTTCCTTTTCCACAAGATTTCAGCTTCATTTAAATAATATTAATAACAAACCCTCC
>CM060129.1:26355402-26462902 GCA_030522415.1 Channallabes apus | reverse complement strand
TCAATCTCTTCCCTTTGGCTTTTTAGGTTCTGTATATCTGTAAAGAAGCTGTTGTTGTAAAGGACAAGAATATACATCTTTCGAAAAGGGTTTGGTATTTGGATTGTGATAACAGCACTTGTGTGTGTCACCTCTTTAAGCTTCATGATTGGACGGGCATCTGGGTCAAAATATGTTGGACTGATGCTGATAGGCTCGTCTGGAGGTGTCCCTGAAGGGCAGTCATCCAATCCACAAGGGCTCAGATCCGGCAGGAGTGTGGGGGTGCCGCCGTCTGAAGAACCGAGCAGGTACGGAGTCACATTGTCGTCCGTGCAGACCATAGAGAGCGCATGGAAAGCATTCCGGTATGTTGGCATCCTTGGATTTTGACTTAAGAGACTATAGCCAGAAAAGCCAGCCGGAGTGTCACATACCATCCTCTCACTTGTCCTGTTAGGGAACGCTACTAGCCAGCGCAGGAATCCAAGTAGCTCGCAGGAGCATGTGAATGGGTTTGAGTAGAGCTCGCACGTTGTTAGCTTGGATAGGCCACGAAACGTGTTTCCATCCAACTGCTGAATCCTGTTCATGGAGAGGTCTATATTCTCAATCGCAGGACACTCCCAGAAAGCATTAGGTGAGACACTCTCAATCAGGTTAGCTTGAAGGTAGAGGTACTGCAGATGCCCCAAGCCTCGTAGCATACCTTCCGTTAGGTTTCTTAGCTTGTTAAAACCAATTTGTAATACTTGCAAATTAAACTGAGCTGAGAAAGCCCCGTCTTCTATGTAGGAGATGTCATTCTTTGTCAGGTTCAGGTAGGTGAGGTTGCTAAAGCGACTCAGAGCAGAAAAATGGATGGTCCGAATCTTGTTTTCATTGAGCCGTAGGTCAACGATAGTGCTGTTGATATGTAGTGGAATTGCTTCATATGGTGGCTGGTTCTGGCTGCAGATTGCCAGCCACACGAACCCCTTCTCTCCTTCGATTAGCCAGCAGTCAGCCTGGACCACTGGCATCTGTGAGAACGATAAAAAGAAAGCAGCCAGGGTCCACCAGAGTAAGGCACTGGTCACTATTCCTCTAACGTCTCCACTTGACCCAGGTGACTTGGCCACGTGTGTTTCCCTCATGGCTCATACAGTTAGTGTCTGCTCTTGTACCTGTAACGTCGACTTTAAAGCGTGTCAGCAGCAGAGCTGATCTGAACTGTTCTTTAACAAGAATGTTTGATGATTCGGAGGAGGACGTTGGACGCCTCAGTGGCCTTTTCACTTGTGACAATGATGGCCAGTTGCAAAACCACTGTGATGCTTCCGAAAGTGCTGGTTTGTACGCGCCATGTCCATCATCCGGACCCTGAAAAAAACACAAGATAATGATCATGAGACGTGACATCATTTACCAGAGTCGTAGATGGGAGTGGTTTCAGATTTTAAATATTCAAAATTACAAATTGGTCAACACACACACATACAGAACAGAATAAATGTCATACAAAACTCTTCCGCAGTAACGATTTCAGACTCATTTCTATGTCCTGGATTCTTTAAATCCGCGTTGTGACAATGACCAATGTGAAAAATCACCACATAAATAATGTATTAACAATATATATATATATATATATATATATATATATATATAAAATTAATGGTGTATTTTTTTATAAACGTTCTATATCGTCTGCTTATTCACTCCACCATTATGATTCATTTGTCTATTAACTTGTTTAATTGTTTAATATTTTATTGGTTGCTATGGTGAGAAACAGAATCAACCAATCAGAATCATGCATTTTTTTCTGGCTGTGCTCTCTGTGTGGGAGGGGCTTCACTCTTACTGTCCTGTCAATCATATTCCAGGTCATGTATGCAGAAGAGGGCAGAAAGCGCTTTCCTCTGAGGGCTTTAACATTTCCATTAAAAGTCACAGTCTTATTCTAATCACATCCAGTGAAACTATCCTAAAGCTGTTTAGTCTCCAAAACCTATTAATGTTATTAATAAGGAAGACATGGTGGAGGTACGTCGCACCCCGCCAAGCCTGAGGTCAAACTCTGAACACCTGCATTTCTGTCTGACGTCCAAGCAGAAGGTTAGTGTGTGTAAGAAAAATCCTGCACATGCATGTGATTTTAAAGATGGATTTTAGACAACGGTTGTTTAGCTGACTTTACAGTTTAACCTATACCGGCATTCTAGATGTCTCCGTGCTCTCGGACAAAAATAGGCCAGATGAGACAGAATGAGACGCTCCCGCAGCACACGGAGGCCAATTACCATCTTACAGCACACAGCAAAAGCGCTTAGCTCTACACACATTATGCACACATTCCCATTATTGTGCTTATATTCTAGTTAATGAAGGCAAACTCGGAGTTACTCCACGACCCAAAGTGAAGGAAAAAAACACGGAAAACAAAACCACATTTAGAAGCACCGAGAGATAAAGTAATAAGTGCAGTGTTTCATGAAGGGATGTAACGGAACACAAGTACAGGGTTAGTAATGAGCAGTGTGTGTGTGTGTGTGTGTTTGTTCCCAGTAGATACATGTTTGAATAGCCAGGGTCGTGTGTTGTTCTGTTAATCTTTTGTCTGTTCGTTGTGGATTGTTGCAGTACCAACCAAACACTGTCTCACTGTACATCAAGATAAAAACATGTTTATACCATATTTCTGAAAAATTCACAAAGATGATGATGAGCTGGACCGGCATACAGACTGTACACTGTGCACAGGACACGTCTCTCTGCCGAGGTCGGCAAAATAATCATTTAATTAACTTTAAAATGTTCACGGTACGTATTTATCACTTCTTAAACACACATCATAAAAAGAAACAAAAAACATAGTGTAAGTGACTGATTAGACTTTACTAATGTCTCAGCAATGTAGCTGAGTAAAATATTACTAGGTGAAGACTGTTGTCAACTATGAGGGGCGTCAAAGTGGGACTTTGATTGTCCAGAATAAACACAGTCCTGAGAGTGTAAACACTCCCTTTATGTCTCTACTGTATATAATCCCCTGATACACTAATGCACTTATCACAGTGTCTCACTAGAACTTGGACACCATCAAGGTAGAAGGTTTTCTGATCAGACTGCCTGCTTCATGTCTGAGACACCAGCCTCCCAGGAACTCCTTTAATGGAAATGTCCTGGAACGAGGTCTGGACTGTACGGGGGGGGGGGGGGGGGGGCGTGGCGATAGTTCCTGTGATGTGTGAGTGGTGTTGGCGAATGAGTGTGTCATGCG
Source organism: Channallabes apus (assembly GCA_030522415.1). Classification (NCBI taxonomy): domain Eukaryota; kingdom Metazoa; phylum Chordata; class Actinopteri; order Siluriformes; family Clariidae; genus Channallabes; species Channallabes apus. The sequence goes on along the minus strand of CM060129.1, from coordinate 26,459,658 downwards.
TTCCACTCGCTGAATGTTCATGTGAACGGGTGCAGTGAGACACCTCGACCAGCATCGTCACTTTTTTTTTTTGCAGAAATTACAGAAAGTCCCAGTTTGACATGAACGCCCCTTATATAAACAACAGTTCCATGTTTTAGGAATGATCTCCCTAGAAAAGTATATAAACTCGAGTGATGTAGCTGAGGTTGATGAACTGTACAAATTCTGTCTACTTTCTGTTTGAACCCCAGTCGATCCTGCATGAAGCCCTGAGACTGAGAACCGAGACATAAACATCCTGTTCTACACGAACGGCAAAAAACCCTTTCAGCCAGTCAGCACCAGTCAGGGCGGCGGGAGTGAGAGGACACCCAGCGAAGGGTACTGTAGTGTTGAGCTTCAGTGGATAAACAGAGAAACGTCTGAGAAACAGCCAAAGAGGAGACGATGAAGACGAGCAGAAATGAGGAAGAACTTATTAGACGTGTAGGAGAGACATTTCAACAGTGCTGAGACGTCAGTGAGCTGAGTGTAAACCTGGACATGGATGTTGCTCTGGTCTTGTATCACAGTCGGCCCTTTTTCTTCCGCTAGGTAAAACAGAGCTAACGCTAACGGCTAATGCTAACGGCTAACATCACTTTCCATGTTGTTGTTCGGTGTAACGGTAGATTGTGTTAGTTGTCTGTAAATCATTTGCAAGATGTTCACAGCCACAAAGATCACAAACACAAGTGATCAGCACAATGGGAGTACTGAAGCGGTGTGTGTGTGTGTGTGTGTGTGTGTGTTTATTGGGGATCGATTCCTGCACCTTTAAAGGGTTTAACACACCCGCCGGCTGATACGTCATACACAGTGTATACACACAGAAGGCCATCAAACAGAACTGTACACACACACACACACACACACACACACACACACACAGTCATCCTTTCAATCATCTGTTTGTGGAATTCACTTCTTTGTCTCTGGTTTCATCTGATGCTCCAGCGTGTTGTTTGTTCAGACCTGATCACAAACATCCAGTTCCTACAACATCTGGATGTAAAAACGCTGGTGTACAGAAGGTCCAGGACGCACTCGGGTCTCTTCAAATAATCTTCAAAAGCAGTGAGCAGTGAAATCATTACTCTTTGGTGTTGGTGTTGGTGCTGCGACAGCCTGAACTGTTTGTGCTTCTCGACGTTTCTAAATGATATGGTTCGTTCCTGTGAATTATCAGGATTGGCAGCCGCGCAGCGAGGAACAAAACCACGCGCTGGAAAAACCTGCCAATTTTGCTTGTCTCTGAAATAATGATTAGCGTATCTTTGCTAAGTGCAGGTTGATTTAATTGTTGTTGCTTCGACTGTTAGAGCGGCGACTCCATGAGCCACTGATATTATACTGATTACACCTGTACATTAACAAACAAGACATGCTTTAATAATATCAAGAGAAATCACTGTACAGGAAAAAGATTCAAGCTCAAATACTTTACAGTGAAGTCTAACCAGAACAACACTTCACCGTCATCATCGTAACATCAGATCAAACCCGGGATAAACCTACAGACAGACAAAATCAGAGCTGTGTTTAATACTGAAAATAAGAGCATTTACACACACACACACACACACACACACACTGTGATGAGAACTCACAGGACTGGGACTAAAGTAGGAGTACAGTAGGCGTAAATCAGTGTGTAGTAGGACCCACTCATAAAGCAGGTCACACTTTAGATTTAGTAATATTCTTCGGATTAATTATAAGAAATGTATTCACAATTCCACTGTCTGAAATTATCTCAGATCACTATCTTGTCTCCATTCAAGTGTGTCACAGTGATAATGTACGCACAGCACCGCGCGACCGTATTAAACGTACATTCACATCAACTACCACACAGAGTTTTATCAGTAATCTCCCAGAGTTACCAACTTCGATTAGGCCACCGTCTGACCCCACAGAACTCGATCAGGCGACTGAATATTTAGAGTCGACACTTCGTTGTACCTTAGATAATGTAGCTCCAGCTAAAAGAAAAATTATTAGCGATAAGAAACTCGCTCCCTGGTATAACGATCACACGCGCACTTTAAAACAGACTGCTCGGAAATTAGAGCTTAAATGGCGTCAAACTAAATTGTTGGTATTTCAAATAGCATGGAAAGAGAGCATCCTGAACTATAGGAAAGCTCTTAGTGTAGCTAGATCAACGTATCTCTCCACTCTTATAGAAGAAAATAAAAATAATCCTAGATTTTTATTTAATACCGTAGCCAAATTAACCAGAAATAAGACCACTACAGAAATCTCCACAACAACATCATGCAATAGTGAGGACTTCATGAACTTTTTTAATAATAAAATTATAAATATCAGGCATAAAATTGAGGCTTTGAAACCGAACAATGTAATTGATACAGATGTTAACCTAGCCATGTCAGATTCAAACCTAGAATACTTTACTCCTCTTGAAGAGAATGAACTAATTTCACTCATCTCTTCTGCAAATTCATCAACCTGTATCTTAGATCCTATACCGACACATTTTCTTAAACAGATAGTATCAGTAATAACAGAACCGCTGTTGAGAATAATTAATTCCTCACTCAGCATTGGTTATGTTCCAAAATCTTTTAAATTAGCAGTTATCAAACCAATAATTAAGAAACCTGACCTCGACCCCTGTCAGCTGTCCAATTACAGGCCAATATCAAACCTCCCCTTTATCTCTAAGATTCTGGAAAAGATAGTAGCGGAGCAGCTATGCTCATATCTACATAGAAATGGCATACATGAACTGTATCAGTCAGGATTTAGGCCTCATCACAGCACAGAAACAGCACTCGTTAAAGTAGTAAATGACCTCCTATTGGCCTCTGATCAGGGTTGTGTAACTATGCTTGTATTACTCGACCTCAGTGCAGCTTTTGACACTATTGATCATGCTATTCTTCTTCACAGATTAGAAAATGTAGTAGGAATTAAGGGTACAGCCCTCTCCTGGCTCAGATCCTATTTGACCGATCGTTATCAGTATGTAGACTTAAATGGTGATTATTCTGCATGTTCTCTAGTGGAGTTTGGCGTTCCGCAGGGTTCAGTTTTAGGCCCACTGCTTTTTTCCCTTTACATGCTTCCTCTGGGCAACATAATCCGTAAGCATGGTATTAGTTTTCATTGTTATGCTGACGACACACAGCTATACGTCTCAACAAAACCTGATGAGAAAAAAAGCATTCTTTCACCTCAGAAATATTGCCAAGATAAGAAATATATTGTCGCTAAACGATGCAGAAAAACTAGTTCATGCTTTCATCACTTCTAGGTTGGACTATTGTAATGCCTTACTGTCTGGTTGTTCAGTTAGGTGCATAAACAAGCTTCAGCTAGTCCAGAATGCAGCAGCGAGAGTCCTCACTAGAACCAGAAGATATGAGCACATCACCCCTATCCTATCTTCACTACATTGGCTCCCTGTGAAATTTCGCATTGATTTTAAAATACTACTCTTGACATATAAGGCATTAAATGGTCTCGCCCCGCAGTATCTGAGCGAACTGCTAGTGTCTTACGATCCGCCACGCCTACTTCGGTCAAAGGATGCAGGCTGCTTGTCAGTACCGCGTATTATGAAAACTACAGCTGGGGGCGGAGCTTTTTCTTACAAAGCCCCAAAATTATGGAATAGTCTTCCAAATAGTGTTCGGGACTCAGACACAGTCTCAGTGTTTAAGTCTAGGCTAAAAACCTATTTATTTAACCAAGCATGTTTATAAATAGATTTGCCATAAGGTAAAGGAGCAGATCTGGGGGACTCATGGACGTAGAGTATTATGGTGAACTGGTATGTTTAGATGCTGTCTTCCTCAGTCTCATTTGATCACTCAGGTTTGTTGACGGTGAGGTGATTGTTTGCTTTACATCTCAGTTCCCCCTCATGTTTGCGTTTCCTTCTGGCTCTCCCTTTTAGTTATGCTGTCATAGTTAGTCCTGCCGGAGTCCCTGCTTGCACTCTACAGTAAATATACATTCACATTAGACATTGTGACTGTGACCATACCTAACTGCCATCTCTCCTCCTCTTCTCTTTCTCCCCCTCTTTCTCTTTCCTCTCTCCCCATCTCCCCCTTTCACTCTTTCTCTCTCTCTCTCTCTCTGTCGAGCTACACATGTGGTTCCTGAGCTGCCAGTGATCCAGACTCCCTCTGCCCTCCGGACCTGTCTGATCCATCCTGGTGCCCCGTTTCTGGTTGGAGGTCTCGTCGCATGGATGCCCCGTGTGTCTCTTTAGGATGCGTCTGGTGTCTGGGGATGATTCTATCTACTTAGAAGATGGTTCTGGCCTCGACTGGTGTTGGCAGCTGTTTCTCTGAGGACTTGACAATTCGATAGTTCAGGACTGGAACTTTCTCACCAGGGACTATCTGAACATTTTAACTGGAGATCGAACCACCAACCTTCTGATGAATAACTCACTGCCTTAGCCCTCTGAGCCACCACTGCATCAGGTGTGTATCTATAAGAAAATCACTTAACAGTAGTGATTGAAAAAGGTCATGTGACCTGATGAGTCTGGATTGAGTTTATTCTAGAGTGGTTGATTCTTTTCACTTGGCTAGTCTCTCTCTCTCTCTCTCTTTCTGTCTCTCTCTTCTGATTATATATTTCTGTAAAACTCCTTGGTCAGAACTTCGTTCATTACATTAAGTGCTATACAAATAAACCTGAATTGGTTTGCGTGCGGTTTTGTATTAAAAGTGTGAAGCCATTTATCATGTCATTCTTTTCCATTAGAAGTTATGTGTAAAAAAAAATCATGTATTTCAGATCACTTCCTGATTTTATTTAAATGATGTCTTACACATAATATTGGAGCTCAGCTTTGTGTGAGTCATTAAATAAGCTGTGCATTCATCTTTATTAAGAGGCTTATTTAAGCGTGGCCATGTGGTTCTCTGACCCTACACCAGTCCATTAAGTGGCTGAAAGCTCCGAGTCATTGTTTCCTGCCACGCCAGATATCGTCGCCTCGCTTAAAAGAAAAATAATTATAAAGTATAAAGCTCTGACGCTCTAGTTTAATAAAGTACCAGAGTTATTCAGGAATTAATCAGGCACCAAAACAACAACAACCAAGTGTGTGGCGCATCAGTGAGTGTCAGATCGATAATAATAATAATAATAATACAAATAATAATACAGTAAATATTCTATTGACTAGTAATGTAGGAAATAAGCATCACGTAAGTGAGTAATTACAGTCTGAATACATGTACAGTACAGTACAGTACTTCACCCTGAACCTACAGGACACCTCCGAGTCAGCGCAGGTTAAAGCGGTAAATAACCTCCTACTGCCCTGATCACGGCTCGGTCTCACTGCGTGTGTTTCTCAACATACACAATAATCTACTGTATTAACTGTAAACAGCTCGACTGGAAAACCTACTGCTAGAATTCCAAACCCTGGGATAAAAGTCCAGACATTTAAAGTCTGTAATCAGCTTAAAACTGGACATACTGTAAATGGCCAAATTTCAGCATCTTCTGGTTATTACAAAAAATAAACACACTTATGTAAGCTAGATATAGAGTAGCTGTAGGTCTCTTAATGAGCTGATTTCAGGAATTTATACCTTTTACAATGTTTAGAAAACTCATTACACAGCTCACAAAAACCAGTCCCTTTGTCTTACATTAAGCCGGCGGAAGTTTAAATAAGTTAAAATAAGGAGAGCATGCTGTTAGATCTGCAGGGACATTATGCAAAACCTCTGCTTTAGCTGCTTATTGCTCATAGTATTGCTTTATTACCTTATGAAGATAAAGTTAGATTTGTTTTCTTAAAATATGTTTCCTTAAATAATGACAACAAATACTTGACAAGATTTTTGTTACTGAAAAAAGTCTAATTTCTAAGAATTTATTTATTTATTTATTTATTTATTTATTTGTGTTCCTTGAAGTTCAATCGAGATGAATTGAGTGATTATTTCAGTTATCAGATGGTCCACCACAATCCACCACATCTGATTATATAAAGACATGAAGATGATGAAGATGGTTTATTTATACCCCCTTACATGACCCCCCCCCTCCACCTTCACCAGATCTCTCTATCTGCCTGGCTACAGCTGAACATCTGAACACAGATCTGAAGCTTTACACAGACAGAGATTTAGACAAGCTGCTGCTTTAGACACTGACACGCTCGCTACAGTCATTATTTTAGCCAAACTGTTTTAAAATGTGGTCAAATCCTACTCCAGCCACAAGAGGAACGCAACAGGAAAGGTCATTAAGTGTCCTATAATCATCAGCACATCACTGCAGAATGGAAGAAACCTTGTTTGAGACAGATCTGCCATCATGGACATTATGATAAATATGATTTGCATTTGCCTCATGATGCCCGTTACACCGTTATATAACTGCATGAAGAATAAAGTGCACCGCGTGTCAATTCCTCTTCATCCGATCAAGAGACAGAGCGATATTTTATCCTAATAATATCTGCCATGTGATATGCCACAGACCTGGAGAAATCTCTGCTCTGCAAAACAGAGACCTCCTGGTCCATGGAGACGGTCTCCATGGCGACCGGGATGCTGGAGACAGGCTGAAATATCCAGAGAAATGTTTGAATGTGCACATTTGAGCTATTTAGATAGTCCACATCACAAAATGTCCTACTGTGATTTAATGCTAATGAGAGGGACAGGAGAGATGCTGGGGTGGTAGCGTCCAGCACGATGACACCATTTAGGTCTGAGATCTCACTTACGCTTTCAGGATCAGGGTAAAGAACATCGTCTACCTCATCTCCAGTGCAGGCGATGGAGACTTTCCTCCAGGAACAGAAACGCTGGACATTTTTAGTAAGAGTGCAAATTTAAATACAATTCCAGAAGGTCCTGTTACATAAAACACATTCCGCATGAAGGGCTGAAGAGACCAGCACGACTGATCAGTTACCTGTTAACCCTTAGTGCCTTGTTCATGCCTATAAATCCGATAACTTTAAGCCTGACATGATGAACCTTTCACAGGGAATTAAACGTCCTGGTTATTATGCAGTGACGGAGCCGCTCGCTCTGTCTGACGAACCCTGGTGAGTAAAATGGCACTGAAGGTCTCGTGTTGCTGTGTTGTTAGTAATCAGTCTAATTTATTCATTTGGAAGAGAACACTCATATTAACATAATAATGGATGTAGACTAATCCTCATCAATCCAGTCTGGGTCTGTGTTCTGAATTCTCAATTAACCCTGAGAGGTCTGAGTCTCTTCTATTTATGCCTAAAGTCATGACGGATATGTGCTAATGCTAACTCTAATGCTAAGCTTTGTGCATGTGGCTGTGAAGGTGAGCAGGCTCGTGGGATAGACACGCAGATGTTGCTGAGGTCCACCTACTTATCCAGCAGGGACACCCCGTGACCTTGTCTAATTCACATTTAAAGGTCCCATATGTGACTCATTCTTTAACTAGTTAACCGCGGGGTTCTAGAGCTCCCCCCAGTCAGACTCCCTGTTTCACTCTTCACTCCTCCTGCATATGCACGCAACCCCCCCCCTCCCACCACTCTGTAAACACAAGCTGGGGGCGGGGCTCGTCTTATATGAGGTCACATTAGGGGGAGGAATCTAATTGGCCTGTTTAAGCCTGGACCAACACAGTCATGGAAAAAGGACAAAAAGCAGGAATGTTTTTCTCAGGTTTTAAGTTTGTACACGCCCACTCGAGAGACGTCTGAACGTCCAAACATGACCAATGTGAATTTTTAATAATAGGAGCCCTTTAATCCGAGTTGTGTAGTCAGTGATAATTCAGTGAAATAAAATTGTGCCACTACGTTTTGTTGGTGTTATAAATAAACTCGAACCTTCTCCAGGTCCAATCCGGATTCTTCAGAACAACACACAGCGTCGTGCAGTATGACATAAAAGCAGTTATAATGCGTTAAACAGACTGAATTCCAACAGGTCTGTTTTGGTGTAAAATTTTAAAGCAATTCTGGTGTAATTGAATCTACACAGCTGGATGTGGGCTGTGAGGAAAACTCACAGAGAAAGTGTCAGCTCTCGCTCCAGAATATTTTGCATATTGTTTTGAACTGCATAAATTTCTCAATCATTCTTTGAGCTAAAATAAATTAGGCAGAATCATTCTGTAGTGGTGATGTGAGTGAATATATCAGTGATTTATTACAGGTGAACTTAACAACACTGATTATCAGTTATACCCAGTAACCTGGCAACAGGATCGGGACACCCGAGACACCTCCACCGCAGGGACTAAAGACCGGTCAGTCCAATCCGATCCCACAGAAATGCCAATGCAGCACAAATCACTGAAAACAGTCAGTGCTGGCTGCGATAGAAAGGCACCAGGACACCCAGTGCACCACAGACCACCGCACACGGGGCCAAGCAGGAAAAAAGCCCCAGGCCTCCGACCCCGCCTCCAAACTCCTCCGGTCCCAATCAGATGAAGTCACATGGAGCGCACTGGACAAACAAGTCTGATCCACAGAGGCCCCGCCCCACAACACCCAAAGGTTCCACTGTCTGAGTGCCAGACACCACAGCGCCCCCCACGGGCCTGGTGCACCCGGGGAACCCAAGAACCTTAATGGTTTTAATGTTATGGCTGATTGGTGTATAAGTGCATTGACAGGTTTCAGGATTTTTATTGTACATTCGAGAATTTGAGATTTAATTTGCAAATGTTTTTCCTTAACACAAAGCAGCTCTCTTACTTTAAGTTAAGATGTTAAACTCAGTGTGAACTCTTTATGTATTTTACAGCAATAACATACTATAACGCACTATAAAACTTTAGCGTTGTATTTAACAAGCGAAGTGCGGCTGTGAGTCTCGCTACGGGATGTGATTGAGTCTCGCACTCTGTTTCACTTCATCACTTAATACTGAAGCTTCATAGAGGGGAGATGAAAGTGATGGAATCTCAGATGTGATGAAGGGAAAACGCCGCGCATGCTCCTCATCTGTTTAATCACAGCGTGAGCTGATCCCGTGCTAAATCCTACAGCGTACAGCAGATAGTGTGGTGTTTAAACCCGCTTTCATCAGAGGACCGTCACTGTGTCGTGTTTCACTCCTTCACGCTGGGTGGATTTGGAGAAACACTATGTTACACTGAACTGTGGAAAGTGAGGAGGACGATGTAGCCGCGCGTGTCCATGTGGTGACGTGATATCCCGAGATCCTGATCTGTTATGTACAGCATGTCTTGTGATATCGTTATCTTTTAATGAATGTTTTATAAATATTCAGAAACACAAAGCTATTAATGTGATAAAAGAGTCACGCTCTCTAATATGTCAACAGACCGACTTTTGCTTTGATGACGGCTGTGACGTTGTTTCAATAATCTTATACAAAATCGCAACATTTATTTCCATCCAGAGTCGCATTAATTTCTCTCCAAGATCTTGTGCTGATGATCGGAGAGTCTGAGCGCTGCGTAAAGCCTTCTCTAATAGGATTATCACTGAGGTTTAGGTCTGGACTCCGTGGAGGAACACACATGTGTGGAAATTATTCCTCACACTCCTAATGCCGCTCTCTCACACTCTGAGTCCTGGAATACGGCGCATGTCATCAGTGAAGAAGAAACCCTCCATAGATGTGATAACCTGGTGATTCAGTACATTCAGGTGGTCAGCTGACTTCATTTTATTGCCCCATAACGTTACTGAGTCTCGACCTGAGTAACTGATCAACCCCAGATCATAACACTGTCTCCAGAGGCTTGTACAGTGGACACTATGTATGATGGGGGCATCGCGACATGCGCTTCCCTTCTTACCAGGGTTAATCTGGACTCATCGGACCACATGCAAACTCCACACACGGGAGAGATTTGAACCTGCAACCCTGAAGGTGAACCACTGAACTACCCCGACTTTATGTCCTCTTTCTGCAGTGACTCAGTAACCTGACAGTAATAGAAAATAGGAAGGAAAGACAAAAACTGTTCCATCATCATCATCACTACCACCACCATCATCACCACCATCACCAATGTCATCATCATCATCATCATCACCATCATCATCATCACCACCATCATCATCATCACGATCATCATTACCATCATCACCACCAACATAACCATCACAATCATCATCGTCATCATCATCACCATCATCATCACCACCGTCATCATCATCATCACCACCATCATAACCATCACGATCATCATCATCGTCATCATCATCAACATCATCACCACCGTCATCATCATCACCATCATCATCATCACCACCGTCATCATCATCACCACCGTCATCATCATCATCGTCATCATCATCATCATCAGCACCATCATCATCATCACCACTGTCATCATCATCAGCACTGTCATCATCATCAGCACCGTCATCATCATCACCACCGTCATCATCATCATCACCACCGTCATCATCATCACCATCGTCATCATCATCACCACCGTCATCATCACCACCGTCATCATCACCACCGTCATCATCATCATCACCACCGTCATCATCATCATCATCATCACAATCATCATCATCGTCATCACGATCATCATCATCCTCATTGTCATCAACACCGTCATCATCATCATCACCACCGTCATCATCATCGTCATCACCATCGTCATCACCACCATCATCATCATCATCACCACCGTCATCACCACCGTCATCATCATCATCACCATCATCATCATCATCACAATCATCATCATCGTCATCACGATCATCATCATCCTCATTGTCATCACCACCGTCCTCATCATCATCACCGTCATCATCACCGTCATCACCACCGTCATCATCATCACCACCATCGTCATCATCGTCATCACCACCACCATTATCACCACCGTCATCATCATCATCATCATCATCCAGCTCCTTTTTAGTGCACAAAATTTCTATAATTCAAAATTTGCCGTTCCCTTCTACAGTAATCGTCCAGTGACACACTCATTATTGCTCTTCATCAAGTCTGTCCTGACCCAGAAACGTCACTGCCTTGGACCTTGGACACGTGTGACCTCCAGCGAGACTCACTACCTTCACCATTTTCTCACATGCTCCATTAAACAAGTTCAAAAAGTGGAGCTGGTCAAGTGTTAAACAGTGTTAATGAAATCAAAGTGTGTGCTAATTAAAGTCAATTCATTTATAACAGAAGTGTCGATGCTCTGCGGGATGATGATGTCATGACACGACATTAGAGTTAAAACGATGTTTAGATGCTGAAGTGTTCATGCTGTATTTATGGGAAATCAGTCAAGTAATGAAGTGGATGTTTATTCCACTTATACCACAGCAGATGTGCTTTTCACACTGTCAGCGTACTGTGTGTGTGTATGTGTGTGTGTGTGTGTGTGTGTGTGTGTGTGTGTGTATGATCTATTTGGGACAGAAGTGACCACGTGACAGTGAAATCAGGAGCTGGGCTGACGTGGTGAAGCCGAGCCGTACGTCGCTCGCAGTTATGAGAAACTCAGTGATTAGCATAAACTCATAACACGCTGTAGGGCCGCTGCTGTTTTTAGATAAAAAGCCCGACCGCCTGATTCAGCTCGTCTCCACCAAAACACCATAAACATTTATTAGGGAGGCATTAGTGAGTGTGTGTGTGTGTGTGTGTGTGTGTGAGAGAGAGAAAAGGTTAATACAGCTTGAGCAAATATTTATCAGTATAATACCTTTATACTAAAGAGGTGAGTGGTGTGATTCTCTCCATGACCACTAGGGGCAGGTTGTCTGGAGGAGTAGTTTTGCCTGAGATGAATGTATTTGTCTAGTAGAGGCAGATTCCTTTAGAGACACAGATTTGCCCAGATAGCTATTTTGTTCAGAGACATTTTGTTAACAGGCGTTTTGTTTAAAGAGACAGATTAGTTTAGAGAGACATTTTTGTTTAGAGAGACGTTTTGTATCGACACTGACGAGAACATGTCCGTCTCTAAGCAGTAAGACGTACATAAACTTCAGGTAGCTGCGGCGTCTTGTCCAGCGATCCGATGTTTTATCGGCCAGAGACTTTAACTGTGACAGCTGTCTTCTTTCCTCCAAGCAGTAATGCTAACGACGGCCTCTTAGCTTCCGAACTGATTAGCATTCTGCACACGTCTACCCTGAAGGTGCTTTATTATTATGTGCAGCTTTAATTGGATATTTTAAATCAATTATCCGCACATCCCAGATGGTGATGTAAACATCCTGCATCATGGTTACACTAATATATGGGACGGCAACTAATCCATTCCTCAATAGCAGCTCGGACAGTGTAATTACATCTCACTGCTCTCGCTGCAGACAGACGGACCGGCACCGGACCGACCAGGACCGACCCCCATCCGCCCTTCAGGAGCTGAACTGGAACCAGCAGGAACCAGTGACTGACCAGAAGGACACCTGGTCCTGTTAGTGCCTGGATGATCTCACACACTACACGGACTCGTTAAGTTCCAGGGTTAATGATGTCTCGATACGGCAGATCCGTCTCTGTGTCGGTGTTAATGATACACGTATCGACCAGTTAAAACCCCCTCCTGCTCCGTCTACTGGCTTTCATTGTTACACGTCCTTACAGATCCATCATCTCATAACTGCTGGAGCAGAACACCTCAAACTGATCGCTGTAACGCCCGGGGAGCCGAATCGAATAAAGCCTACAGCACCTGTGTGTGTGTGTGTGTGTGTGTGTGTGTGTGTTATTACAGAGTGTTTCACAAGGTTAAGCCAACGCTATTCATCACTTCCACTCACTACCTGTTCACCCGTCACCTGAACACATCAAGATCCAAACCCTCCATGTAACCCCGACTCGGGCGTGAGCTCACACACTTCTCTCGCTTTACACAGCCTGTGTGTGTGTGTGTGTGTGTGTGTGTGTGTGTGTGTGTGTGTTTGTGTGTGAAAGGGAGTCTCCTAACTAATGCTGAGCTGAGATTAATTGGCTTTTACAAATTCACATTTGTACACATACACTACCAGTCAAAAGTTTGTACACCCCATATTCTAACTCCATGTTCGTTCCTGATGTTTATTTCTCTCTACACTCTAAAACAATACTGAAGGCATTTATTATCCACAATAATCTCCTTTGAACAGTTGATATTGAGATGTTTATCTGCTACTTCTGCTCTGTGAAGCTTCATAACGCCTCTAATCTGAGCTGCTGGTTGTTAATTGGTGATTTCTGAGGCTGGTGTCTCTAAATGAACGTCTCGTCTGCAGCAGAGCTCAGTTCTGGTCTCGTTCTCCTGTGAAGGTCTTCATGAGGGACAGTTTCATCATCATGGAGCTCGATGGGTTTTGACACAATACTGTTCTTATAGGACCTGATCCATTACAGCTGACCTTCATGTCTTAAAGTAACAACTGACTGTCGTCGTTGTTGTTGTTGTTGTTGTTGTTGTTGTTACATAATTACCCAGTTCTATGTGAATGTGTTATTTCATAGTTTTGAAATAAATAAAAAAATCCAGTATTGTTCTGGAATGTAGAAAATAAATCGTAAAACGAAAAAACTTGAATTTCTAAAAGAGCGAAGGGGAGATTAGATGAGGAGAAGAAATGTGACTCTGAGAAGAAAACACTAATACTTACCCTTTTTTATTTTTTATTTTTGTATTATTATTTATTACCTTTATTACCTTCCTTAGTTAACAACTGTGAGCACCTGTAACCGAGCATAAGCAATTTCCCTTTGGGATTAATAAAGTTCTTTGAATCTTGAATCTTTGAATCTTGAATCTTGAATTTGAAATTTGTTCTGATTATGTACGAGTTAAACGTCCTCATTTCCTCTGAGCTCATCCACACACACACACACACACACACACACACGCAGCCGCTGACTCGTCCTGTCACTTAAACGTTTTCAAACTCTGTCATGTGTAAGTGTTCTTCTCTGATTTGATGAGGATGAGGATGAGGATGATGTCATCAGATGAGCAGGACATGTGATTGCTCTGATTTGTAAATATTGGCCATTTACCAAATTTTTTATTTCTTTTTTTTTTGTTATTAGAAATGAAGCGACTGTTGAGGATGTAGATTGTAAATACTGTAGAGCTGATTTTTCTAATTGTCTCGTATTAATTAAGTGATCTGTTAAAGCAGGGGATCAGAATGAAGAACCAGGTCAGGACACGGTGCAGATGTTTGACAGTACGGAGACGTAATGACGCGTCACACTAACGTCAAACTACATATTTCAGTCTAATGGGATTTATTTATTTATTTATTTATTTATTTTTTAAAGTAAAAATCTGCCGTGAAGAGGAACGACTGTGTGTGAGTTCCAGCCCTCCCTGGATGGTATCATTAGCAGAGAGAGATGTGACGAGACGCTGACTGACTGGGTTTAATCCTGACAGACGTATAATCGAGCAGAGTCACAGATTCTCCACCCCAGGAGTCTCCACATTGACTTTTCCGTTTCATTTCCTCCTCTGCTCTCACCGCGCTCTGCCACCTCCTGATAACCATCACCGCATATGTCCTGCTTCTTTACTGACTCATTATCACTCGGCATGCGGCCTCCGGCTTTTATTTTCAGTTTTTTGTCGAGTCTATCATTTTGTCTGCGTGTGATATATTACTGTGGCTTGCATAAGCATTCACCCCACTCGAACCTTCCACAGTGGGGACGTCAGGGAGTGAAGGCGGGTAATTAATTATGTGAAGCACAAAATAAAACAACCAAGAAGCGTGAAGAACGAGAGACGTGAACTGTAGATACGCCGCGCGAGACCCCTACAGGCTGTAAGCGATACTGCGGGAGACACGACACGAGCACGACCATGAGAAGCACAATGAGACCCGGTGAGAACCGTGATGATGGGGATTATGGGTAGTGAAGTTCTGTAGTTGTCTCAGGTGTCCATGACAGTGTAGTGTTTGAACCAGGAAGTGAAATAGAATGGAATCAGAGATTTAAACATAAATCTTCAGTATACTTCAGTATACCACTAGTGACCACTGCACAACAAATCACTATCACAAGTCACTTTAAATAAATCACTTTAAGCATATTCACACTGCACAAGACACATGAGGACTGAACAACCCTGGACATTAACATCCTTTTCCTACTCGTACAGCTGCTCTTACTCTTCATATATTTTCTATATTGTGTATTGTTGTACAGTTATTTTATCTTAACTTTATATCTTTATTTTATTCTTTCCTAGTTAAATTCACCCTCTATTTTATTTTTCATATTTATTTCCTAATCCAATTCATAGTCTTTTATTTTAAGGTCACGAGCCGTTGTCTAAGCATTTCACTGCATATCGTACTGTGTGTGACTGTGTGTGACTGTGTGTGACTGTGTGTGACTGTGTGTGACTGTGTGTGACTGTGTGTGACTGTGTGTGACTGTGTGACTGTGTATGACTGTGTGTGACTGTGTGTGACTGTGTATGACTGTGTGTGACTGTGTGTGACTGTGTGTGACTGTGTGTGACTGTGTATGACTGTGTGACTGTGTGTGACTGTGTGTGTCTGTGTGTGACTGTGTGTGTCTGTGTGTGACTGCGTGTGACTGCGTGTGACTGTGTGTGACTGCGTGTGACTGCGTGTGTCTGCGTGTGACTGCGTGTGACTGCGTGACTGTGTGTGACTGTGTGTGACTGTGTGACTGTGTGTGACTGTGTGTGACTGTGTATGACTGTGTGTGACTGTGTATGACTGTGTGACTGTGTATGACTGTGTGTGACTGTGTGTGACTGTGTGTGACTGTGTGTGACTGTGTATGACTGTGTATGACTGTGTTTGACTGTGTGTGACTGTGTGTGACTGTGTGTGACTGTGTGTGACTGTGTGTGACTGTGTGTGACTGTGTGTCTGTGTGTGACTGTGTGTGACTGTGTGTGACTGTGTGTGACTGTGTGTGACTGTGTATGACTGTGTGTGACTGTGTGACTGTGTGTGACTGTGTGTGACTGTGTGTGACTGTGTATGACTGTGTGTGACTGTGTGACTGTGTGTGACTGTGTATGACTGTGTGTGACTGTGTGTGACTGTATGTGACTGTGTATGACTGTGTGAGACTGTGTTTGACTGTGTATGACTGTGTGTGACTGTGTGTGACTGTGTGTGACTGTGTGTGTCTGTGTGTGACTGTGTGTGACTGTGTGTGACTGTGTGTGACTGTGTATGACTGTGTGTGTCTGTGTGTGACTGTGTGTGACTGTGTGTGACTGTGTGTGACTGTGTGACTGTGTGTGTCTGTGTGTGTCTGTGTGTGACTGTGTGTGTCTGTGTGTGACTGTGTGTGACTGTGTGTGACTGTGTGACTGCGTGTGACTGCGTGTGACTGCGTGTGACTGTGTGACTGTGTGTGACTGTGTGTGACTGTGTGTGACTGTGTGTGTCTGTGTGTGACTGTGTGTGACTGTGTGTGACTGTGTGTGACTGTGTGACTGTGTGTGACTGTGTATGACTGCGTGTGTCTGCGTGTGACTGCGTGTGACTGTGTGACTGTGTGTGACTGTGTGTGACTGTGTGTGACTGTGTGTGTCTGTGTGTGACTGTGTGTGACTGTGTGTGACTGTGTGTGACTGTGTGTGTCTGTGTGTGACTGTGTGTGACTGTGTGTGACTGTGTGACTGTGTGTGACTGTGTGTGACTGTGTGTGACTGTGTGTGACTGTGTGACTGTGTGACTGTGTGTGACTGTGTGTGTCTGTGTGTGACTGTGTGTGACTGTGTGTGACTGCGTGTGACTGTGTGACTGTGTGTGACTGTGTGTGACTGTGTGTGACTGTGTGACTGTGTGTGTCTGTGTGTGACTGTGTATGACTGTGTGTGACTGTGTGTGACTGTGTGACTGTGTGTGACTGCGTGTGACTGCGTGTGACTGCGTGTGACTGCGTGTGACTGTGTGACTGTGTGTGACTGTGTGTGACTGTGTGTGACTGTGTGTGTCTGTGTGTGACTGTGTGTGACTGTGTGTGACTGTGTGTGACTGTGTGACTGTGTGTGACTGTGTATGACTGTGTGTGACTGTGTGTGACTGTGTGTGACTGTGTGACTGTGTATGACTGTGTGTGACTGTGTGTGACTGTGTGTGTCTGTGTGTGACTGTGTATGACTGTGTGTGACTGTGTGACTGTGTGTGACTGTGTGTGACTGTGTGTGACTGTGTGTGTCTGTGTGTGACTGTGTGTGACTGTGTGTGACTGTGTGTGACTGTGTGTGACTGTGTGTGACTGTGTGACTGTGTGTGACTGTGTGTGACTGTGTATGACTGTGTGTGACTGTGTGTGACTGTGTGTGACTGTGTATGACTGTGTGACTGTGTATGACTGTGTGTGACTGTGTGTGACTGTGTGTGACTGCGTGTGACTGCGTGTGACTGCGTGTGACTGCGTGTGACTGTGTGACTGTGTGTGACTGTGTATGACTGTGTGTGACTGTGTGTGACTGTGTGTGACTGTGTGACTGTGTATGACTGTGTGTGACTGTGTGTGACTGTGTGTGACTGTGTGTGACTGTGTATGACTGTGTGTGACTGTGTGACTGTGTGTGACTGTGTGTGACTGTGTGTGACTGCGTGTGACTGTGTGACTGCGTGTGACTGCGTGTGTCTGCGTGTGACTGCGTGTGACTGCGTGTGTCTGCGTGTGTCTGCGTGTGACTGCGTGTGACTGTGTGACTGCGTGTGACTGCGTGTGACTGCGTGTGTCTGCGTGTGACTGCGTGTGACTGCGTGTGACTGTGTATGTGAAAAATAAAATTTTAATTTGAAGACTTTAACAATTTCACGGTGAAACGCATTTGTGTAACGTGATGCCGCCACCACCGTGCTTCAAAGGGTCAGAAAAGGCTGAAAAACGTCAAGTCAATCAGTTTTATTTGTATAGCGCTTTTAGCAATGCTCATTGTCGCAAAGCAGCTTTATAGAATGTTTTATAATTTTTCATCAGATTAATCAGCTTTGTACCTGAGCCTCAAATAATGAAAAACTATTTTTCAATTTCAGTCTCATCAGACCGGAGAGCCTTCATCCACATGTCTGGTCTTTACGATGCTCTAGCAAACCCTAAGCTCTTCCATGAATAGGTGAGTTCATATTATGATCAGATCAGATCCTACTGACTCTTCTTATGAAGACACCACACTCGGGGTGTATCGGAGAAAGGGATAAAGGGTGTGAGGAAAGAAATCAGGTGACAATCAAGTCTTCTAACAGAGACGTTCCTGCTCGCTGAAGCGTTCCATTAAAACCATTTTATTCAGTCTTACTGATTAACACATCATCAGCTCATTATTATGTCCTGTAGGCTTATATCATAGGAACTGGTGATGAGTCGGTGAATGTGGCTTTAACGTGACTCAGAAGAACGAGTCATGTCACAGAGTGATTCATTCATTTATTCCTACTGGGCACAAAACATCGCAAAACCCCCGTAGGTTATGTTATGTTACAGGAGACAGTAATGAGTCGTTACCTTCGAGTCTTCTAGTCCGAGTCGTTCGTTCCTTTGTCACGTGATAGACGCTATGCGGTGCAATAGATTCAGAAGAATGAACGACTCGGACTAGAAGATATAAGAGGTGAGCTGCTCATTCTGTTTATTATAATATGTCCTTAGCTTCATTGTAATATTTTTATTACTGGAACTATAGACAAAAATTGTGTATGTAGACGTATTGGGGGTCTGTTTATTGAAAATGAAACATTTTAATTTATTTTTGAACAAAAGAAAGAAATGAACTAAATGACTCAAAAAATTATTTGTTCATTTTGATTTACGGAACCGAGTCACTAAAATGATTGAAACTTCCCGTCAGTAATAGAAACTGTCTTACATTTACAACACAGTGCCCTCTGCTGGTGGGGAGGAGTCGTGTCTCAATCAGACCAAAAGTGGAGTGCTGTTTGAATTTATATAGAAATGTAAATAGAGAAACACAGTTTGTGTACAGCAGGGCTGATAATGACTGATAATGACTCACATTCTAATGGAATGTAAAACTAGTGCACACAGAACTCGGAAAATTAATTATCCTGGAGTAAGATCAATCAAAGAAACACCAATAATCACCTCCTGATTCCGAAATGTAAACCCCAGACTGGAGCCGTGTGTGAGAGCCTGTCTGATCTGCGGACTGAAACTGAGCTAAACACGCTAATAACATTCAGGGAAGCTGGATGGAGACCAACTACCACACGCACAATAAGAGCTGTAACGTTTCAATAACTGACCTACATTCAGACGGACTCACACGCAGACGGTGCGGCTGACTCAGAAAAACATTGAACATCAGTGTGTTTTACTACGTACGTGTCCCAGAAACTCCACGTCAGAAACTCGGAGTGGTTTGTAATTAGAACAGAAAAATAGTTTGAGTTTCATTTAAATGCTCCAGACGCACCAGGACGAAATGCGACGCCTCCGACGATGCAGAGTTTATTAAAAATAAGCAGTGCGTGAAACCATGCGGCTCTTTACACGGGACAAGACTACGCTTTAATCGCCGTATTAAATTAACATGACATTAATGCTGGTCTCGGCCCCGGGCTCTCCTGTCACACCCGGCTGTCCTGTCCTCCACCACGGGAAAAATAAAATCATCCAGGTTTGAATTGCTTAAGGGCATGATGGGATTTATTTTTTCTTCTTCGAAACCAAGAATAAGAGACCTTGAGGGAGGAAAGTAGTTCTGTGTGTCCTCTCTCTCTCTCTCTCTCTCTCTCTCTCTCTCTCTCCATTAAAACACTGCAAATTGAATGTGTCAGTCCACCTGAAAATCAGAGCAATAGAAGCAGAAAGAGGAAAAGAGGAAGGAGGGCCGGCCAGAGACATGCATTAGTGCGAGACTGAGGCAGAGGGAAAGGGCACGGATCCCAATCTAACTGTGTTCAGCCGGGGAACGGAAAAGGGCAAAGCGCCACCGCGTCTCCGTCATGTCCAGCTGTTCGGCTTTATTGCTCATTAACAGTAACAGCAGGTACAAACATCAACCGTTTAACTCATGTTAATCTTCCTCACGTCAAACTCATACGGCTTCATCTCCAAAACAAAACATCTACATAATAGTGACCTTTTTAGAAGCACAGTTACTGCAGCAATTTGAGAAAATGAAATGATATTATATAAATCTAAATTTTTAAAACAAGAGGAATAAAACACTGGAGTGTGTGCAGGTAACGGAAAGTAATCAACTCCAGAGTGTTAACAGAACCTCTGCGGTGAGATGATCGTTATCTGACTTCAACATTACGGGTTTAAAACATCTCAAATAATTCACATCCATTTCTTGCTAAAATTGCGCTTTACAGTCGTAGTGTTGAGGCTCCGGAAGTGCTGCTCCACCTGGAGCCCCAAGCGCCCGGCGCCGACCTTCACACGGCAGGATGCTGGAAAATCCCTGATTGTCACGGCGTGTTTATTGTAGATGAGATATGATTAGGAGACAGCGCAGCGTGACGAGCGCAGCGTGACGAGCGCAGCGTGACGAGCGCAGCGGGGAGGCTCTCCGACCGAGAGCTTTATTTATAAACACATTAATCTGCGGCGTACAGACCTCCAGCTCAGGTGGCCTGGAGAGACCCACGTGAAATTCACACCCGGTGGCAGTACAGTGTGCACCGGACACGTGGAGCTCCAGTTTCAAAGCGTTCATCGTAAAGACTGAATCTATTAACTGATGCTTCAGAAGAGACTGGAGTGAGCGAGCTCCGTATGAAGATCTGATCTCCACCGGATTGGGTTTGATCTCCATTAACACTCACTCACTCATCATCTGCATCGCTTTATTCCTGTATTCAGGCTCACGGGGGGCGGAGCCTATCCCAGGACACCTAGGACACGAGGCGGAGAATCTCCATTAACACTGATATTTATTTCACAACACACAGAGGCGGACTATTTACACTCTTTTGCTTTTACTGTATTTCTTTATTTTGAGAGCAGGAACTGTTACTCTCCTACTCACGCTTACTGTACACTTACTGTAGCGCGCAAAAAATACACCATGTCTCGCTGCTTTAGTGCCCCGACCATAAACCCATGTTACTCACATGTTTGTGTTTTGTTGTACATTTTATGTCAGTAAACGCTACCAGTGTTAAAGCCTTAGAGATTAAATTCTGATAATGTTCAAAACAACCTCATAACTGTACTGTATTTGTATACAGCGGTACCTCAGCATACGAGTTCTTAAAGTGTAATGTCGTATAGTGAAACACATTGTCTCATAGAAAATAATGTAAATACAGATAATGCGTTCCTGCTGTCCAGACATATGACCAATATTACGAATTTCCAACACTATAATCATATTTTTGCATCTAAAATTTTTTTTAACATTTAGTAAAGACATGTAAAGGAGATAAAATATGAAATAAATAGATATTAAACCTCACTTGACCTTAATTTATGATTCCTTTCAGCATCGGCTGCTTTAAAAACTGAATGCGGCTCCATTTTCTTCTTGCTACCGTCCATGATAACATTATTGTGACACGCGGTGCTGCGTCTCACTAAATCTTACACAAAATGCAAAAATATGCATAAAAAATAATGTAAACTGGCTTCGCTTGTCTTTCCACTGACACAAACACATTTTAAACGGCTCCCAGACGTATGCGTGACTTAGCCGGCGTTCTGTTCAGTCGCTCGTTTGCTGAAAAGGCTTCATATGCAGAGGAATATTTCTGGCTAAATTTCATTTGTTAAGGGGAAAATTCACGAGGCGAGTGTTCGTATGATGAGGTACAGCTGTAAATATGTTTACTGTCATTTTTTGCGTTGCTGAGACACATCTATAAACAGGAGACGGTGAGGAACCAGCGCACAGCGATGACCGAAACTGGAACGGTAGGAGATTCGGGCCTTGTGGGACACAATGACAGAAGACCAGCACACGGGCAAACATCAGCGAGAGGTTTTAGGAGATGAACGGGGTGTGAGGTGAGTGTGTGCATGCTGGTGTGTGTGGGTACAGAGGACAAGATCTGGAATCTGACAAGTCTGCACAGAGACGCTGTTCCTTTTTTTATTCCATAATCTTCATGTCACACTGAACTCCACCTGAGATCCCCCGAGGAACCCAACCCCCCCCCCCCCCCCCCCTTCTCTTTCTCTCTCCAGGTGATTTTCTCTCTTAGATTTTAAACTGAACTGGAGGAATAATAACGCTACAGTGGTGAGATCCCACAAGCCCCGCCCTCGTTTATAATAAAACACTTATGAAGATTAAATGTTAAACCTAAACCCGGACCGTCATTAGAGATATTTATTCCTGAACGTTCCACTCAAACACCACATGATGACATCATCACATCCTGATTTTATTCACATTAACGACGGAAGCTGATGTCGTGTTCGTACCTGTTTATTAATAAACTACAGTCTGATCAATAAACCCCACAGTTACAGTGTGAGGACGAACACGCCGGCCTGGTCCCTACAGACTGTGTGTTTTATTCCTCTTCTACCGCAGAACTTCACCAATAATCACCATTCATCAATTATTCATAAACAATATGCTGCATTTTTAAATGTTTATAGTTTCATTTATTTATGTGGAACGTCATAAGTTCACTGTGAACAAAAACATCTTAGCAAAATATATCACATTCTACTAAAAGTTACTGTATATAATAATAATAATAATAATAATAATAATAATAATAATAATCTTATTAGACCTGGACATATTGCACTGTTTTTCCTCTGCCAATAGAATAAAAGTAGAGCTGTAGAGAATCGAGTTCCACAGAGGTTTAATAATATGAGTTTTAGTTTAAGACACACAGGAGGGGATCAGTTTGAGTACATGTAAAAAAAAATTCACGATTTACAAAAGCAGCTGAAGAAAACTGTTTCGCTGAAGATCATGCAAATAATGAACGTGTGTGTGTGTGTGTGTGTGTGTGTGAGAGAGAGAGAGAGAGAGAGACGAGTTAACAACAACAACAACAACAACAACAAAATCTCATTCTCAGGACAGCAAGCGGTTTCACAATAGCTATTCTGTATGTAATTACCAACATTACACACACAATGTGTGTGTGTGTGTGTTTACACTCTTTCTCTCTCTCTCTCCTTCTCTCTCTCTCTCACACACACACACACACACACACACACACATACATAATGTATTTGGATGTATGCTCCGCTTGGCCATAATGTCTGTGACCCAGAAAAGTAGAAAATTGCCTCAGAATCTGTGAAAGCACTACACACTGTGTGTGTGTAGGTGTGTGTGTGTGTGTGTGTGTGTGTGTGTGTGTGTGTGTGTGTGTGTGTGTGTGTGTGTGGAAATCGCAGTCGAGTTTTCTTAGAGTCTGTTTTTAGGCTCTTGAGGAAGAGAAAGTAAGTCAAGTCTGGATAAACGTTCTGTAAAAGAACAACGTTGTGACTTGTTTAGTAGTTTTATATAAAAGCAGCTGCTTATCCTGTCAGTCAAACTACGCATTTCACAAATTTTTTTACAAGTTGGATTTTTAACATATATCATAATCAAAAGTAACCTGGAACTAAAAGGTCACCCTCAGGATCCGTCTCACCTTTAACAGCCTTTTCCTGGCGCGAGCCGAACACTGGTTCTGTCTGGTGCCGGTTCAGCATTTGGACGAGATGTCTCGAACGAAACTCGGCCAGGAACTGAGCTGTTACACGCCGTGAAACCACTTAGGAATCTTTTTTTCCCAGAAAAACAAAGATTGGAGTCACGTCGCTGTTTTACACGAGGCATGACTGACACGTGACGCTGCGCGGCTGATGATTTCCTCATAAACGTGCTGCAAACGGCGGGAGGATGATGTGACAGGATATATTATGCCTTCATATAATTTCTACCAAAACAACACACTAAGATATGTATCACAGGGTATCGGCGATCACAGACTGACAGTCGTGTGATGCTAAAATCATAATTGCTGCCGTGCAGGAAAATAAATCTCTTTCTTTTGTGTTTTGTGTTTTACTTTTACACAATTGATTTTGTATTTCATATTGGATATAAAATGCTAATAAGAGATCTGAAGGTGCACTTCAGCTCCGCCTCCAACGATCACCAGGTGCAGGATCTTTATTAATATCTACTATAATAAGGCCTCAAAAAGAATCGCATGTGGAAATAGGGTTAGGGTTAGGGCTAGGGTTAGGGTTAGTGGTAGGGTTATGGTTAGGGTTAGGGGTAGGGTTATGGTTAGGGTTAGGGTTAGTGGTAGGGTTATGGTTAGGGTTAGGGCTAGGGCTAGGGCTAGGGGTAGGGTTATGGTTAGGGTTAGGGGTAGGGTTATGGTTAGGGTTAGGGGTAGGGCTAGGGGTAGGGTTATGGTTAGGGGTAGGATTAGGGTTAGGGTTAGTTCTAGGGTTAGGGCTAGGGTTAGGGTTAAAAAAAACTTCACTCGTGTTTAAAAAATGTGAAAATAAAAAGACCTGTTTAAAAAGTCACACATGGAAAAAAATTATTATGTAAATAATTATGTGGAAACAAAGGAGTGAATGTTTAAAGGAACTTGTCAATTAATTTCATAAGTAATTTTTCAATGTTTGTTTATTTCCATATTATTTCTTTTAATTAGAAAGATAAATACATTATGTTAAAAACATCAAATGGTGGAAAAAGCAGTCATGTTGTAAAAGGATCAGGTGTGCAAATAAGTGAATTATAAAAAATAAAAAAAACCTTTCAGATGCATAAACAAGTAAATTATTACAAAGTAATCACGATATTAAACTTCAGTCCCACCAGCTTCCCTCAAAAGGTGCAGGATGTTTATTAGTATCTACAATAATACACACTTTAGCTACAGCGTCTTCCTCCAAATCCACCACAGCTGCTGAACAGCCTTCCTGTTAGTCCCTACATCTCATCAGTCTAGATCTCAGAACCTGTTCATTTATAAAGCATTAGCTAATTAGCTATGAAGGTCTCAGGGGTTCATTATTCAGCGTTCTGTAGAGCTGCTGCTCGAATACAAAAAAACACACAGACTCTATTTATGACAGAACTGAATCCACAATATCAACATAAGAGCATCAACAAAGGCGAGCGATGAAGAAGAAGAAGAAGAATTACACTGGATCAGGATCCTCACACTCCGACAACAGCTGCGGATCTGATTGGACAGATCTGACAGATACACTCCTGCTTCCTGTAGGGTTAATAAGCAGGAGGAAGACAATAGTCTTCCTCATTTATTTCATGGAATTCTCTGCGCTTCACTTAATTGACACAAAAATCATAAAATTTCCTTTGCGTTAATTATAGAGAATGTCGGAGGGAGAGAATGAGGGAGGAAGAGAGAGGGTCAGGAGAAAGTGGACGTGTCACGGCGGTTTTAAGGGCGCGTTAATATTAAATCAGATCTGAATAAAGAGCATGAATGAATCATGAGTTCCAATAATGTATATTAATACATTTTTACCGCTATTGCAGTCTTATTGTTGTGCAGACCGAGAGAATAAGAGTGTGTGTGTGTGTGTGTGTGTGTGTGTGTGTGTGTGTAAAAGATCCTGAAGAAGAAAGACTCTTTTTTTGGACCAAATTAAAGACTGAATTGAAGCTCAGCGTGAGAGAGGAAATGAGATAATGTAGGAGTGTGTGTGTGTGACGGAGCGGGCGGCTGATGCCTTACGGGGAAAAAATCACACACATTTCACACGTGATTATGAGAATAATACATGATCATATTACACGCACAAATGTTTATTCATACTGTAGGTGAAAAGCAGACCTGGAAAATATAAAACCTACATTTACATATAAAGGAATGTTGTTGTTGTTGTTGTTGTTTTTGCTGATGAAATGGTCATGTATATAATGCCGTTAAAATGTTTTACAGAATTTGCAAAGCACATCTGCAGATGTGGAGGAAAACATGAACCGTGTTAAAGAAGAATTATTTGCAATGTCTCACACGAAAATAAAGGAGTCACATTTAAAAGAAGAATCAGACGTGAACATAAATTAATTATGTTTAGAAGAAAAATCATATGAAATCATAAAAGAATCATATGTGGTAATGAATGAGTCATGTTTAAAAAAGAGTCATATGGAGGAATAAAGGACTCGTGAACATAAATGAATCGCCTTTAGTAACTAATCATATGTGGAAGTGAATGCATTTATAATTTTTAAAATAAATGAATAATTTTTTTAAAGAACTGTATGTGCAAATGTATGTGGTGTAGTGGTTAGCACTAGTCGCTGCACACCTCCAGGGTCTGGGTTCGATTCCCACCTCCTGTGTGTGCATGTACATTGTTTAGTTTTTTTAAAGTGAGAAGGTAAAACAATTTATTTGTGTTTAATAAAAGAATCAGACGGAATTAATCCTGGTGGGAAAATCATGTGAAATTATTAAGAAGTGTATCGAATGTCTTGAAAACACACGAGTACATCCTGAACGTGTGAAATCCATGTGACGTTCCCGTGCGTGATTAGATTTCACCCAGGTTGTGTTCCGCGGATACGTTTTACATCTTATGATTCATGTATGTGAGGTAACTGGATCGGATTATGGGATTATTAGCCGCGATGCTGGATTAGTCTGCTCTCCGAAGCCGCGGCCCGTGGTTGTTACCAAGACAACAGGTCTGAACGGTCTAATCTCCCAGGGCAGGCGTATTCAGACTGAAGGAGAGGAATATGAAGCCTCGCATGTAACTGAATACATCTCGGTTCTCAGTGAGCACCATCTCGCTTTGTGCTCAGTGTGCCGGGAAACACTGACCGGGAGAAAGTGCTTACTGAGGATGAATGGAGGGAGAGGACATTCAGAATGGTTACACACACACACACACACACACACATAGCACACACCAGTATTAAAAAAACGAAGAAAACTCACAACAGCCATATCAGAGTGTGTAGAAGATATAGTTCGCTATAATCCGAACTTCTTGGAACGCGATTATTAAACCCGAGCTGGAGGTCATGACGATGGACTGACACGTGGGTGCTGAATAATCAACTGATAGAAGTGGGCGTGTCTGGCTAATGGTTGCCCACACAATGGGCTGCTTTTTAACGAGAAAAAAATCATGGGAAAGTTTATGTGTTAAAGAAATGCTGAAACCACATTCGTCTGTACAGCTTATGAGGAAACCCATGGGGTGAGGCTTTGGACCGCTTCACTTTTATCACGCTATCTGTCTCAGAGCTGGCTGGAGTGAGAGTAACTCATTAATCAGGGCTCTGGAAGTAAACGCCCTTTGCTCTCATATACTGTACACACACACACACACACACACACACACACACACACTTGAATGAACTCGTTTGGCTCGTCAGATCACGTCTACGGTACGTCTGGACTTTAATTAGATTTTTTTTTAATGGTGTAAATTAACTGGTTTGTTCACTTCTGTTAATAACTTTATCCGTTATAAAGACGTGTTCATGCAATTTTTGCTATCAGTTTTTAAGATGAACAAAAGAACACAAGAAATCATCTGTTTGCTAGGATTTTGTCTCCAAACCTTTAATTTAATTTGCATAAATGAGACGATCGATCGCGGTGAGGTTAACTTCATTACTAATCCCAGCTGCAGTACAGCTCCAGTCAATATGTCCTTATCTTATGTGTTTAAAGTTCAGATTTTCACAGTATATTATACTGTATGCACAGTGCCTTGCATAAGTATTTACCCCTTAAGGGTTTCCACATTTTGTAACAGAAACTGACTTCGTTAAAACGTTTACCATTTAAACCTGTTATAGTGAATATGACACTATATTACACAACTATCCTGAACAATGTTTATATGAATGTTCTGCTTTTAACGTGTCACTGTTTCTATAGTAACAGCTCGTTCGCATGTACAACAGATGTGCCACATCATCTAAGACTAATAATCAACCTACTGTAGCCCCGCCCCCTTTTTTTGTCCCCTTGTTTACAAGCATCATATAAAATTCACACCAAAAAAGCCGCTAAGCTCCCAGCTAACCCAGGAAGTGACAGATCGCTAGCATGAAATTTTGCAAAACAAAAAAAATACGTTTATTCCTACATTTGTTTAAAATATAAAAAAATTATACCACTACTGTAACACCGAGCAATGTTACAGTCAACCGGCGCAATGAAGTTCAAAATGTCGGTCATCTTTCTCCTTTCTGTGATTGGCAGGTGGTTATGAGGTCCCACCCCTTTTTAATCAGAAGTCGTGTTTCTGTGAGGGATAAGCGAGGGCAGGGGGGCTCAGTGGGGTAAGGCTCTGGGTTAATGATCAGAAGGTCAGTGGTTCAAGACCCAGCTTGTCCCATGAACAAGGTTTAACCCTGTCTGCTCCAGGAGATGCTGTATTATGGCTGACCATGTGCTCTGATGTAATACATCATAATGAAACTTTAGGGGACGTGCGGCTGTTTAGAGCAAGGCTGTAGTTTATAACATTTGAAGAGACAATCTGACTCAAATGTTAATTAATTAAGGCACAAATGCCAATTCAAAGTAAAATTTTGAAATTGGATCTACAATTACGAAATGCAACAACAAGAACATTGCACTGTTTTTGTCCCCTCAGTTTCTGATTACTGAATTATGTAAAACGTTTAACGAGAAGGCGACATGGTAGCGTAGCGGTTAGTACTGGTGCCTCACACCTTTACTGTACTTTGTGGGTTTCCTCCAGGTTCTCCGGTTTCCTCCTACAGTCCAAAGACATGCAGATTAGGCTAATTGCCGTTCCCAAATTTCCCCTAGTGTGTGAGTGAGTGTGTGTGTGTGTGTGTGTGTGTGTGTGCCCTGCGATGGATTGGCAGTCTGTCCATGGTGTACCCCGCCTCATGCCCTAAGTCCTATGGGATATGCCCCACCCCCACCACCCCCCACCCACCACCCTGAATACAAGATAAAGCCATAAAGCGTACAGTAGGTGTAGACGATGAGTGAGAGTGAGTGAGTGGACGCAGACGAGGGTTTAAACACGACTCATTTCACAATAACATCATTTCTCATGTCCTACCTATTCATAAATATATAAAATATAAATTTGTCTTGGTCTCAATTTACTTCGGTCTAACTTTGGCACAACACTTAATTGTAGTGTGCACAATGTTACCCAGGGTTTTGTGAACGGTTCAGTGAGGGTCTGATATTTTAAGCATATCTGATCTTTTTGCTTGATAAAACTAAGCAATGTTATGATCTTTGAGACTTCAGTAGCTGCAAATGCACTGAACAGAACCAGCCAAAAGACAGTCCGAGAAAACATTAAATTCATCTGCTGCTATGAGAAGTAGAACCCTGATTCCAGTTGATTATCTAATTACTTGTGTGGGAGTGCAAGAGCCGAATATAAGCATGGTAATATTGCTTCCATAAGAAATGATTAGGAATGTTATACCTCAGTGAATGTTAGGAACTGCACAAAAACCAAACACACTATGGTTCCTAGTGATGCACATTATAAAAGTTTTTTTGAGAAGTGGTCTTCGAGGATTATTCCCAATGGAGATCCTGCAAGGTAAAGGATGGTGTAGTGTGTGTTTCCAAACGATCACATGTGAGCGAGTCCCTGTAGGGAACTAGGAGGCAACCATGTGTACTGTACAGTACGTCTTTCCTTGACATTTGAGTCCCCAGAGACGATGATCACCCAACCACTATCTCACTGCTTTGTAGGTTAGAATAAGAAGACAAAGGGCTAGAAGGGGACACTCTAAAAGCAAAGGGACTGAGGAAGTATACGCTGTCTGCAGCCTGGGAAGGTCTCCAGTATCAGAGTTGGTACTATGAAATGTGCTTCTCTTGGGCACTTTAACATTCTCATAGCACAGGTCCTTACTTACAGGGGGGTGGGGGGTGGGAGGTTTCTCACCTGTCATGCGGGAGGCCCAGGTTTACACCGCAGCCAATGTCCCACACCCAGACACCAGGGATGCAGGACTTCCTTAATGCCATTTCCAAAATAGGATAGAAACATGAGGGTTACACCACATGTATGGACGACACTAGAGGCTGGGATTGATTGGTGGCTGCTTTTGGCAGACGGTTGTGTGACTAAGTAGACTCATTTAAGGAAAGCCCTGCACTGCTCAGCCCCATGTGAGAAGGGTCTAGAACAACTGGCCTAAATACAGCCCACTCAATCCATTCCTGTGATTAAAATGGGAAAACCGTTAACCTTAAACCAGCAACATGGACTGTGTGATCTCTCCTGGACATTTGTGATAACAGAAGAACATTTGCTGCTGAGCTAAATCCACCACTGGAATCATTTCCATGAGTAAGACTTCTGAGTGAGGCTCTTTAAAAACGAAAGCACTGTTTTGCACCTTTGTGTAGAAAGAATATTTAGCTTGTGGACCTCTTCGTAGAATCTAGTCCCAAACACGTAAAGGCATCAATGAAATGATTTTGTCTCTCAACATCCCCCCCCCCCCAAAAAGAAATGCTTTCTCTTCTCTTATATGCACTAACTATTACCACCTGAGAATGACGAGGTACGACTGTCTTCAGGAGACTATCCAACCTGTACCACATTCACAGTCCCTGTTAACAAAAAAACATCTCCACTCTGTGAAGCTACATAATGTGTTGCTCCCATGGTTATGAGCGGTGTTGGATGTAGTGTTTTGTGCAAAGGCAACACGTTTTGTTTCTCTTCAGACCAGAGAACCTATTTTGTAAAAGTTTGTAAAATGAGATTTCATGTTTTTTTTTTAAATAACTTGATCAATTATGTAAAATTCACATAAAATTAGTTCAAAATTAACCCAAACCCTTAACCCTGACCCAATATCTACTAACTATCCCTGACACTAACCCTAATTGTAACACTAATCCTAATGCTTAAAAACTTAAACCCTAATCTTAACCCTAACTCTTGTGTTTCCCAGTGTGTTTATCTCGAGCTTTCTGTTCATGACTGTAGGTGCAGAAATGAATGGAGAAAACATACAACTCTCTGGCCTGGTCTTGCTCACCCTGCTGGTAGCTCCAGTCTATACTGGGAACATTCTGCTCTTCCCTGTGGATGGCAGCCATTGGATCAACATGAAAATCTTGATTGAGGCTCTTCATGCCAACGGTCACAATATTACAGTCCTCCGAGCTGCAGACAGCTGGTACATTGAGGAAACGTCCTCGCTGTATACAGCCATCACTTTACAAACCACAGGGAACTTTGATAAAGACTTCATTAAGAGTTTTATAAGTAGTCTCTTGGAAATTATCAGGGAGGGCTCATTGTGGGCACGTCTGAAACTGGAGAAGGAGATGTGGGACAAATCAGTTGAAATGTTTGAGAATGAGAAAAAATTTATAATCAGTATAACTGGAAACCATGAACTCATACAGTCCTTGAGAGACGCAAAATACGACGTGTTTATTACTGACCCTGTTATAGTTAGCGGCGCCATTTTAAGTCATTATCTCAAACTTCCACTTGTCTTTAATGTTCGATGGACCATACAGGGAGAGGGCCATTTTGCCATCGCTCCCTCACCGCTGTCTTATGTACCACTGCCAATGTTAGAGCTGTCCGACCACATGAGCTTCTTTGAGAGAGTGAAAAATATTGTCATGTACATCGTAACTGAATTACAGATTAAATACTTTATATATCCAATATACAATGAACTGTGTAACCAGCTATTTGGCCCAGATGTGAATTACTTTGAATTATTTCAAAGAGCAGACCTGTGGCTGTTCAGAGTTGATTTTGTCTTTGAATTTCCACGCCCTACTATGCCTAATGCTGTCTATATGGGTGGTTTCCACTGCAAACCATCCAAAGCTCTTCCACAGCATCTTGAGGACTTTGTGCAGAGCTCTGGTCAACACGGTGTCATCGTCATGTCTCTGGGAACGTTTATTGAGCAGCTTCCTCATGATGTAGCCAATTCAATAGCGGAGGCTTTTGCAGAGCTTCCGCAAAAAGTTATTTGGAGATATAAAGGAGAAAGACCTTCGACAGTGGGGAACAATACCTTAATAATGGACTGGATACCCCAAAATGATCTCCTTGGCCACCCTAAGACCAGGGTGTTTGTAGCTCATGGTGGAACCAATGGCGTTCAGGAAGCTATCTATCATGGAGTTCCTATCGTTGGTTTTGGACTCGTCTGGGACCAGCCTGACAATCTCGCAAAAATGAGAGTGAAGGGAGTTGCAAAGAATGTTGACTTTGCCACTGTGGACAAAGAATCCTTCCTTCTAACGGTGAAAGAAGTGCTGCATAACCCTTCATACCGGGAAAACATGCAAAGACTCTCCAGACTCCACAGAGACGTGCCGATTAAACCATTAGACAATGCTGTCTTCTGGATCGAGTACATCATGAGACATGGAGGTGCAGCTCATCTACGAACGGAAGCGTATAAAATGCCCTGGTATTCTTACCACTCTGTAGATGTTCTACTGTTTCTGCTGTTTCTTCTCTCATTTATTGGCTTCACTACGTTTGCGATCATCAGACACGTCTGCTGTAGACTGTGTGTCAAGAAACAAAAGACTAAATAAGGTTAGATGTAAATACACAATGGTTAAGATTTCAGGGAACCCACATGATGATTAAGATAACCGGCTATGTTTAGAATAGAATACAATGGAATGGGGTAAAGACCTTTGAGTGTAGTGGGCAGGGGTGCATATACTGTAGTTTTACTCTTCTGGTGTATGTTTACGGTGCTGTACAGTATAATAAAGTGTCTAATCCATCGTATTTAAACACAATCTGCACAGGAGTCGAGTTTGACCAAAGCAGAAGCAGGTCTTAGTTAAGCGCAAGTCCAACTCTGGACCTACAAATGATCCATTAATCCGGCTTTCTGAAGTGAACGCTCTTTGCTCTTTTACACACATTTGAATGATTTATATATCAGATTAATGTTACAAGGTTTATGTTTATGGGACGACGTCTGTGGTGTGTCTAATTGCTTTTTAATCGCATTTAAATGTTTAATAATGTATTTACATTTAAAGTTGATTGAATTGTGGGAATTTATTGTAATTACATGAATAATTTCTAAATTAGCATTTCTTTTATATATTTTAAGACAAATACGAAGAGCCCGAGGAAATGATAATTTCCAATGATCATTATTAACTTTTTTTCACCAAACTTTTACGTTAATTTGTACTTAATTAGATTAATAATCACGTTCAGTCTGCAATGAGTTTATATTCTACCTAATGGTATTTACTGTAAAATACATGTATCTAAAATATAGTTAATAAAGTTAAAATAAAGTATAATTTTAGTGAATCTGTTCATATTTTATGTATCTAAATAAAATTATTAAAATATTAACATTATGTAATATTATATAAGATATACAGTATTTAGCTAAAACTCTAATTTTAGGTTTTCTTCATTTGTGAAATTCCACATGTTCAGTTTGATCTTTATTTGGAAGCTTATTACAGAGAAATCTCCCCAAACATTGATTACTCTTGAATAAATGTATAAAGAATGTGGCATTTCTGTGACTAAACAATGAATAAGTTATTGTCCATCATTATTTATCGCAAATATATTTAAGGGCCTTTTCACAGTGAAATAAACTTTGGACTTCTAACATTATCAGAAGGCTACATGTTTGTGTTGTATTAAGTCATCAGGTTTGTGCATATTTAATTAGATGACATGTCATTTGCATAAAAGGTTGAATTTTTTAAGTTAAAATATACACATACAATAAAAAACCAACGGCTAATATTTAATATCATGTCTATTGCTTTTAATTGTACAGTATATCCTGTCCACCTGTAGGGTCTCACCTTAAAGGGCACCTATTATGCAAAGTTCACTTTAGTCATGTTTAGATGTCCGGACGGGTCTCCAGTGGGCGTGTACTGTCCAAACAAAAAACATCAATCAAAGAACAAACATTCCTTGTTTTTTCAATGTGTGTATTGATCAGGGTTTAAACAAGCAACTTAGATTTTTCCACCTAATGAGGAAATGGTACTTCGGCTACAGCACACACACACACACACACACACACACACACACACACACACACACACACACAGCTCTGAGATAACTTAGTAAAAAAAAAATAGTAAAGTATGGAAACTTTAACGAACCTCAGCTCTGCATTATTGTTGTCATTATACTGGGACAAAAATCGCCTCAGACTGGATTAACAGCGTCGTTGTTGTTGTTGTTGTTGTACAGCAATTTTGATAAAGCCTAGTCACAAATGGAGGTCTGGACTGGACCATCTACAGTAACCCCCAACCCCGAGCAGTTTTCCAGTATGCACTCACATCACATGAAAGTCTTGTTAAGTTCCATTAAGGTCAACCTGAGTTTAATTATCTGAGAGAACTTTGGCCCACATGTTTCCTGAGTTTTTGAACTCTCTCCGCCAAATGTCAATTTAATGTTTTTTTTTTCCAGTAGTTTTCTTGTTGCCACTTGACGTGTCCAGACTGTATTGTGATGTGAACAGGTTCTGCCACCTGAGCTGTGGACCCCTCCGGTTCCTCCAGTGTTACCTTCGGCCTCTTGGTTGTATATTATGGCGCTTTTCCACTGCATAGTACGGCACGACACGGTTCAGTTCTACTCACTTTTGGGGGGTTTTCCACTGGGAACAGTACCTGGTACCTGGTCCTTTTTTTAGTACCACCTCAGCCTGTCATGAACTAACCGGGATGACCAGAATGATGATCGTGCTATCTGTCACGAACAAACCGGGATGACCAGATAGCTTTAGCAGTTAGCCCTGTAGCGTGAATGGTAAACCCAAACGCGGAAAAACACGAGCGGGCAGGATAATCACGCGATTTGCTATAAGGACTCTCACACTCAATGAGCAAAGGAAAGACACAATCTAACCCTAGTCCTATAAACACACACTCAGTCTGAAAAGATAGCCAAGAAAGTGAGTACTCACAGATACGGGAACGATTCCGAAAAGACCTGGGTATAACTCAATGACAGAGCGATGTGCGGCGCCATCTTGTTTCCTTTTATGCTTTCAGGTTCGCGACCGTTTTACTTCCGGGTCCTAGTGCCGGTCGCGGCTGAGTGTGCATGACACAGCCGAGGTTCCAAGCGCGCCGAACCGTTACCAAAACGTGACGTGTAATCTCTGCTGGTCACTGATTAGCCGGAGAAAATCGTCATTACTGCGTCACCGAACTTGCGACACGAGACACAACAGAACCGCTATATTTAGAAACAGCCAGAGAAGGATCGCACGCACCTTTTTGTATTAACCGTCGGCCTCTTTTGAAACAAACTCCTTCGTCTCGCTGTTAAAAACATCCACATGCCGAGAATGAAGAACACCATGCCGTCGATATGCTCCATTGTTGTGTGTTTGTTTGTGGCGCGTTTACGATGATGTCACGGCAGTAGCGGCGCCGCGACTAAACGACATGTGAATAATCCCGCCCACTCTAAAGCGTTACTACACTGCAGTGGAAGCGCAAACCGAGCCGAACTGAGCCGAACCCAAGTGAGCTGTACTGAACCGTGCTGTGCCGTACTATGCAGTGGAAAAGAGGCATAAGTCTAATACCGTCCTCATGCAAGGCACTGTTTGCATTATTTAAAAAAAAGTAAAGAACCTAAAAATATCTCTCAATAATTAATTGTGGATGAGATCTAGTTTGTTAATAAAGGCTTCTCAGAAGTATAAACAGGCTGATATTTCCCAGTGTGTTTATCTCGAGCTTTCTGTTCATGACTGTAGGTGCAGAAATGAATGGAGAAAACATACAACTCTCTGGCCTGGTCTTGCTCACCCTGCTGGTAGCTCCAGTCTATACTGGGAACATTCTGCTCTTCCCTGTGGATGGCAGCCATTGGATCAACATGAAAATCTTGATTGAGGCTCTTCATGCCAACGGTCACAATATTACAGTCCTCCGAGCTGCAGACAGCTGGTACATTGAGGAAACGTCCCCGCTGTATACAGCCATCACTTTAGGAAGCTCAGCAGTTTTTGAGAAAGAATTAATGCAGAATATTGTAGAGAGTTTCTTGGAAATTATCAGGGAGGGTTCCATGTGGGCGCGTCTGAAACTCGAGAAGGAGATGTGGGACAGATCAATTGAATTTATGGACAAAGAAAGAAGAATGGTGAACAGCATCATTGAAGATCAGAAACTAGTACAGTCCTTGAGAGACGCAAAATACGACGTGTTTATTACTGACCCTGCTTTAATGAGTGGTGTCATCGTAGGGTATTATCTCAAACTGCCCATTATCTTTAATGCTCGATGGGCCCTACATTATGAGGGCCATTTTGCCATCGCTCCCTCACCGCTGTCTTATGTACCACTGCCAATGTTAGAGCTGTCCGACCACATGAGCTTCTTTGAGAGAGTGAAAAATATTGTCATGTACATCGTAACTGAATTACAGATTAAGTATTTTACGGCTCCAACATACAATGAACTGTGTAACCAGCTATTTGGCCCAGATGTGAATTACTTTGAATTATTTCAAAGAGCAGACCTGTGGCTGTTCAGAGTTGATTTTGTCTTTGAATTTCCACGCCCTACTATGCCTAATGCTGTCTATATGGGTGGTTTCCACTGCAAACCATCCAAAGCTCTTCCACAGCATCTTGAGGACTTTGTGCAGAGCTCTGGTCAACACGGTGTCATCGTCATGTCTCTGGGAACGTTTATTGAGCAGCTTCCTCATGATGTAGCCGATTCAATAGCGGAGGCTTTTGCAGAGCTTCCGCAAAAGGTTATTTGGAGATATAAAGGAGAAAGACCTTCGACAGTGGGGAACAATACCTTAATAATGGACTGGATACCCCAAAATGATCTCCTTGGCCACCCTAAGACCAGGGTGTTTGTAGCTCATGGTGGAACCAATGGCCTTCAGGAAGCTATCTATCATGGAGTTCCTATCGTTGGTTTTGGACTCGTCTGGGACCAGCCTGACAATCTCGCAAAAATGAGAGTGAAGGGAGTTGCAAAGAATGTTGACTTTGCCACTGTGGACAAAGAATCCTTCCTTCTAACGGTGAAAGAAGTGCTGCATAACCCTTCATACCGGGAAAACATGCAAAGACTCTCCAGACTCCACAGAGACGTGCCGATTAAACCATTAGACAATGCTGTCTTCTGGATCGAGTACATCATGAGACATGGAGGTGCAGCTCATCTACGAACGGAAGCGTATAAAATGCCCTGGTATTCTTACCACTCTGTAGATGTTCTACTGTTTCTGCTGTTTCTTCTCTCATTTATTGGCTTCACTACGTTTGCGATCATCAGACACGTCTGCTGTAGACTGTGTGTCAAGAAACAAACCACTAAATACAGTTAAATGTAAATTTATAAAATGTCAGTTTCCATTAGATCGTATGTTAAATTTAGCCCCATTTCCTTTTAATTTTTTTTATCACATGTATGACTTGCATCACCTGTATCACATGTACAATATAACACGTATCACCTGATTCACCTGTATCACCTGTATCACCTCAACATTCTGCTCCAAATACCTTCATTTGAATTTGGAACAAAATGTGAACCTAGAAAGGGCGCGGCCTAAACACAAGTGTTCTAATTAAATATCATCCCTAAAGCTCCGCCCCAAAAGTGCACTTTTATCATGAATCTCAGACCTGATGGTCATCTGCAGTCTGAACCAGAAGAAATGGAGATAAAAACAGACGAGTGTTCATTATGTGTAGCATTCTATACATTCTGTATATTCTACATTCTATGTAGCTTATATAATCAATTAAAAAGTAATTATTAAAAAACAGCTTGTTATTAAGAAAATATGATTGCTTCATTATATGTTGTGCTGAATCTCTCTCTCTCTCACACTCTCTCTCTCTCTCACTCTCTCTCTCTCACTCTCTCTCTCTCTCTGACTCTCTCTCTCACTCTCTCTCTGTCTCTCACTCAGTTCAGTTCAGAAGAGCTTTATTGGTATGAATGTTAACAAAAGTATTACATTGTTGCCAAAGCCATTAGAAAACATTAATTACATTAATCTGAATTTATAAACCATTGCAGTATAAACATATTAGATATGAAAGAATATCATATTAGGTAGACATAAACAAAACAACCACTCCCCCCCCCAAAAAAAATAAATAAATAAATAAAATAAAATTATAATAATAAATAAATATACATATACACATAATAAATAAAATAACAATAATAAAGAAATTAAATAACACGTACATATATATAATGAAGAAAAAAATTATATATATACATACATATACATATAAATAATCAATATTAACACTCTCACTCTCTGACTCTCTCTCTGACTCTCTGACTCTCTCTCTGACTCTCTCTCTCTCTCTCTGACTCTATGACTCTCTCTCTCTCTCTGACTCTCTCACTCTCTCTCTCTCTCTGACTCTCTCTCTGACTCTCTCACTCTCTCTCTCTCTCTGACTCTCTGCAGTAGAATTTCACACTATTTAAGAGAGCCACTTGTGTAAGCCTCTGAGGAGACGCCGTTAAGCCGTCAGGTCTTCCTGGGACGACAGTTAATCAGCAGCATGTGGATTTCCAGGGCGTGGCATTCGGACACAGCGCTAAGAGCTAACGGCTAACAGCTTGTGACCACGAGTTCCTGCGTAACCAAAGTGTTTTAAATAAACCATCTTTAATCAGTCTTTAGTGAATCTCCATGTGCACGCTGCTGCGATGTTAGTGAATGTGACTCAGGACTCGCTCCGTCACACCGGGCTCTCAGTTCAGGTATTGGACACGCCCTTGGACTGCTGCGGATGTGTTCGCTATAACGACCCGAGTTTTATCCCATAGTGGCGGTTCACATTGCTGCTTGTTATCATCGCCACGTTTCTGTTTCTTCCACACACTCTGTCTAGACACGGTAAACTATCACACTGAGTGACATGTATAGCCACGCCCACATCAAGGGAAAAAGCGCTAGATTCTTGTTATATTAATTATTCTGTATCAGAAAAGCATCTGCGGCTTTTCTCCAGCTAAAACACTTTCCTCTGTACAGCTGAGCTTTGACTCTCTTTAACTCTCTCTTTTATAATGAACATTTAGTCCGTATGCAGCAGTGATAATACATTTAATTCCAGACATTTATTTGCCTTAAGTGCAAAAGAAGTGTGAAGAACATGCTGCCGAATGCAGGAGCCAGACGGCGTGGATTGTCTCCGTACTCCAGCCGTGTTCCTCCGCACTCACACTCGATCTGATCTCTCATTAATCTGAACAAATCCAGAGCCTCTCACTACTACACACACTCCCACTGAGAGCTATTCTTGCCCAGGAATAATATAATAATGGCTCAGGTTGAGATCTCTAAGATGAATATTCACAAACTTGCCTGCTGGCGTGTGTGTGTGTGTGTGTGTGTGTGTGTGTATGATTGTTGGATCACAGATTAGATTTATTTCACCAGTTTGTTGAGTAAAACAACAAAGGAGGAAGTTACAGGCACGAGCATGCGAGTGTTCAGAGCTCCAGACGGAAACGCTGCGCACAAGTTACACGTGAGGGGGCGGAGTTTGTCTGAAATAGGGGCGTGTCTTAGTTCTAGTCTGATTTATCAGTATTTCTGTGTCCATCGGAGGAAACGCATGTGAATCAGATTCTTCTTGTTTTAAATGAAGTGATGAAGGAAATGAAGGTTTGTCTCTAAGCGCAGTAGCTGAGCAGATCGTTCAGATCTTCACACCCTGAGCTGCTTCTCTTTACAGGAGACCGAGAGAGAATTAACACAAACACTGCTGCTAGATTTCATTTGTTGGATTAATAAAACAGTTAGCGCTTGATAAAATCTCGCACTTCCTGAACACACACACACACACACACACACACATACTGTATCTCGCTTCAG
Source organism: Channallabes apus (assembly GCA_030522415.1). Taxonomy (NCBI): domain Eukaryota; kingdom Metazoa; phylum Chordata; class Actinopteri; order Siluriformes; family Clariidae; genus Channallabes; species Channallabes apus. The sequence goes on along the minus strand of CM060129.1, from coordinate 26,419,912 downwards.
AATCTTATGAACTATCACGCCGTTTTCAGGAGTAACTCTCGAAAATCTGAAGGCATTAACCTGGATCATGTGACATTTTAATGACTTGTTATAAACTCAAAACTCAAGTTTGGCAAATTGATTAAAAAAAAATTTTATCCACTCATAGTCTGTGATTAATTATGATTTGAATAAAGATGTTGAATAAAGACATGTTGGACAAACTGGTTATAGGAAACACGCAGTTTTATATCTCAAACATTATAAAAACTATCATGTGTTTCCTCAGAACCGCGTGACGCCAGCCGTGTGCATCTTTTCCAACTGCTCGCTCACGCATCATTGGGGGCGGAGTAACACACTCGGAGGACAGCGCTATCCGCTCCTTCCGCATGCGCGAGCTCACAGACGCCCCTGATCGGCTGGGAGAGCTCGGCCAATCAGCTCTCTCTAGACCTCCGGCTGTGAGAGGTTACAACATCACCTGGGAATCGAACCAGCGATCTCCGGATGATAGGGCGAGAACTTTACCACTGCGCCGCTCGGAGGCAAAACATTAACATTTAACAGATATTATACACACATCAACAAACCTGGATCCTCAGATCTCAAAATCAACAATCTCGAGCCGTAGCCGCCGTAGCCTCCGTATCCTCCTCTCCCACGTCCTACCTTTAATGTGTCCTTGTAAAATTAGTTCGCCTTGAAGGACACACAGCTTTGTTTTTTTTCCAAACCTCCATCTAGAAGCTTTTTATAGTGAAACTTGTCGCTCAGCACCTGGTGATGTTTCCTCAGTCAACGTATTATCCGTATTAAACGTGCCGTTATCACACACACACACACACACACACACACACACACACACACACACACACACACACACACACACCAGGACGCCGTGCTGCCTTTATGGGAAGCCATTAGGGTCAAACTTTACAATTTCTAGATTAATCACATGTGATAATGTTAATATTGACATGTATATAGTTTTTTTGAGAGACACAGGCAGGTTAGTGTGTGTGTGTGTGTGTGTGTGTGTGTGTGTGTGTGTGTGTGTGTGTGATGGAAACACAGAGCACCAGATCTGTAATAGGTTTCCAAAAGTCCAAATCAGATTATCTGTGCTGTTTAACGGCCTTTTTACCTTCCTGACTGAACAGCGGCGGATGATGTTGGCGACGCATCTCTCGCTCGCGCCGCTTTCTGCGACACCTTTGGCTTCCGGTGAGTCATTTCCTCACCCCCCCCCTAACACCCCCCCCCCCAGGCTGTGTAGTTCACATGGTTCATTATGTTCCCCACCGCCACCACCCGAGCTGCACATCGGAGCACTAAACCTCACCGTTGTTCAGGACTGCATGTCTGTATGAGGACGCGGGACGCTCTGGACTGCATGTCTGTATGAGGACGCGGGACGCTCTGGACTGCATGTCTGTATGAGGACGCGGGACGCTCTGGACTGCATGTCTGTATGAGGACGCGGGACGCTCTGGACTGCATGTCTGTATGAGGACGCGGGACGCTCTGGACTGCATGTCTGTATGAGGACGCGGGACGCTCTGGACTGCATGTCTGTATGAGGACGCGGGACGCTCTGGACTGCATGTCTGTATGAGGACGCGGGACGCTCTGGACTGCATGTCTGTATGAGGACGCGGGACGCTCTGGACTGCATGTCTGTATGAGGACGCGGGACGCTCTGGACTGCATGTCTGTATGAGGACGCGGGACGCTCTGGACTGCATGTCTGTATGAGGACGCGGGACGCTCTGGACTGCATGTCTGTATGAGGACGCGGGACGCTCTGGACTGCATGTCTGTATGAGGACGCGGGACGCTCTGGACTGCATGTCTGTATGAGGACGCGGGACGCTCTGGACTGCATGTCTGTATGAGGACACGGGACGCTCTGGACTGCATGTCTGTATGAGGACGCGGGACGCTCTGGACTGCATGTCTGTATGAGGACGCGGGACGCTCTGGACTGCATGTCTGTATGAGGACGCGGGACGCTCTGGACTGCATGTCTGTATGAGGACGCGGGACGCTCTGGACTGCATGTCTGTATGAGGACGCGGGACGCTCTGGACTGCATGTCTGTATGAGGACGCGGGATGCTCACACCGGGACTCAGTCATCGGACTTCACTTAGGAAATAATGAGACCGATTTTATTCTCACGGGATTCACAGGAGCGTTTGTGTAGCTCAGGACAAAAACTCTCCAATTGATCGGTGTGAAATCGTCCTGATGAGTCCCTGCTGTTTATAAACTGTCTACATTTAAGTCAGTTAGAAATCATTTGTTTAGAATTATTATTGGCACCCCTCATGAAAACAAACCACATAAGGTGCCAATTGAGAGATAATTTATGATTTCCAAAATAAAAATACAAGGCATCAGTCAGGGCAGCTGAGATGGTGGAACAGATCCTACATCAGGTTCGTATCCACATAAAGCACAGCAGAAACGAACTAAAGTTCTAAGCCCACCTGCACCCAGTTACCCGGGTGCTTCAGTAAGAAGTTTACGCTCCCGTGAGTTTTCCAGACGTTTCCACGCCGTGCTGGTTCGTGATCGTGATTGGTTATTTTGGTTTGTGATTTTCCGCTTGCTCTAGTGTACTACTGTATCCTGATTCGCCTGTTTGTTCGACTGTGACTGCGATTTACCCGTGTTTGATTTTTGCTGTTTATTCTAGTTGGATGAATTCTGTCTTTCTCACCTACACTTGCGTCCACAAACTTCAGGATCTGGTGGAGCCTCCTCTTGTGAGATTCAGTCCTGTATCTCTTCTCCAGCTTGGTTAAACACTACAGAATGTCAATCTACCTCCTGTATCAGCTGTGGATGTGAATGTCAGAAGTTCAGATGTTGGGTTTAGTATATACACTAGCTTCTCTTGGCATTCTTTTCACTGCACGTGGGAGTAGGATGCAGACACGCCCACGTCCTGGCAAACTTTCAGCAGTTCCACACTTGGCTTTTCAGACGTTCTTTTAGATGACCCTGATCGTGCTCATCTCGTTTCTGCTGCTCTGTATCCATGCTTCTGTTTTTTGGAGTTCTTCTCCAATCTTTGAAGCCTGTGTTTTTTTTTCCACATTTGAGATGCGAATTCTTTGCTTTTGGTGTATGAGAGGAAAATTATCTTTGCATCTCACCAAATATTAATACTCCAGTGAAACATAAGTTCCTAGACAATAAAATCAAAAACAAGAATAGGTTTTTATCCCCAATGAGATAAATTCCGTATTTATTTACAGTATCCTGCAAGGGTGCCAATAATTTTACCATATGTCTATCTATTCCAATAATTCCAACAACATGTTTACAGGAATGATTTTTCTAAACAGTTCACAATATTTGAGGGAAACTATATTATTATATATACGTTGTAATTTGAGAAATTACATAAATGTTTTTTTCCTCTGATGAAGGGTGCCAATATTTCTGGACTCGACAGTACGATACACACAAGTCTAATGAGGAAGAGTTTTGTGGAAATTTACATTTTCTAACCAAAAGAAAGCAAATGCTAAAACAAATCTATAGACAATTGAAAATAAGGCAAACAATTCGAGGAGAACAAAAGTAATGGCGCCCTGTAGAAGAAGGAGGAGTTAGTGTGTGTACCGTAGCTGAGGAGCTCTTTCACTGTTAGGTCTATTTTGTTATTTTATCAACAGTCATAACATAGGACGAAGACGAAATCAATAAACCTTCAGGATGATGGATCAATGAGTCCCAGTGGTGGTAACGATTACAGCAAGTTCTTATTTATTCAGATTTCATTATTTATTCAGAGATAAAACTACTAGAACTACATCAGAACTTATACTCAGGACAATGTGTTCTTAAGCTGATTTAAATCACGAGCATCCACTAGACTTTACACTAGAAAAAAGAGACACATCTGTGTATGTGTGTGTGAACTGTACACACACTCGTTCACCAACACCACTCGCACATCACAGGAACTCGGCTGGGAGTTATGGCCACGCCCCTCCATACAGTCCTGACCTCACGCCAAGACATTTACACATGGTTGGGACATTAAAGGAGTTCCTGGGAGGCCAGGGTTTATGGCAGTACGATCATTGAAAACTCTCTACCTTGATGGTGTCCAAGCACTAGTGACACCCTGGGATACGACTCATGTACTTTTTCTGGATTTTTGGTTGATATTCTGTCTCTCTACTGTACCGTAAACCTATAATAAAAATTATACACCCTTCATTTCTTTGTAAGAGGGCAAACTTAGAAAACCTGTAGGGGATCAAACACTTCTTTCCCCCAGTGTAACTCACACGGAGTAAAAACGTGGGAACGATGTGAACGGAATGAGACGACAATACGAGTGAACATCAGCTCCACAGTCCCAGGCTTTTCATACGGGTCAATGATCAGGGTTAGAACTGAGCTAAGCACTCTGTGACAAAACAAACATGTGTGTGTGTGTGTGTGTGTGTGTGTGTGTGTGTGTGTGTGTGTGTGTGTGTGTGTGTGTGTGTGAGAGTGTGTTAGCGGTCCTACATCCCAGGGTCAGTTAGTTCTGTAGAGGGACTACTCACTATTGTGTTTCGCTGTCAGATTTTATACCATGGATGAAAGATCACAGACACACACACACACACACACACACACACACAGAAATGTCCTTCATCTGCCCGTTGCGCTTTTGAGGTGAATTGAAACTGATCCGGTGGGAGAGCTGCAGGCACAGGTGTAAACAAAACAAATTAAATGTAATAACACGACCGTAACAGTAGTGTGTGTGTGTGTGTGTGTGTGCGCAGAAGAGACAGAGAGACAGAGAGAGAGAAGTGTTTTTTAAATTAATGAAATAATTGTGATTCTCTGGTAGGGTTAGGATCTCTCTCTCTCTCTCTCTCTGTTGTTTTATTTGTTCATGAACTGAAGGGCATGGAAAAGCTTTAATGGCTCACTGGACAAATAACACACACACACAGACACACACAGACACACACACACACACACACACACACACCCCTCACGATCCACTTCAGTTTTTATTTCCATCTCATTAATTATTCAGAAAAGCCTCATACTATATATATGCAAACTCAGATCACACTCCAACTCATTTGCTTTCTGCCATCTGGCCATTAAGCAACTTCTGCTGCAGCAGCTACCAGTTGGGGAAGGGCGCACACACACACACACACACACACACACACACACACACACACACACACATGAACACGAACACACATGAACACGAACACACATGATCAGAGACGCACTGTATAATACATGGTGTAAGATGTCAGTAAGATGCACAACTCACTAATGTGTTTATTTATATTTTACCTTATTTGTTATATTTATTTACACACACGTTACGCAGACGTTATGAGGAACACCTGTACACCTGCTCGTTATCAATTAGCTGCTCATCTCACGTCAGCAGCTTCAGCCTTTCTTCGTGTTGAGCTTTTCACAAACTGCTAATCTCCACAGTACAGCAGCCGCAGGAACGCAGACGACTACAGTACAGCAGACACTGGAACGCAGTCGTCTACAGTACAGCAGACACTGGAACGCAGACGTCTACAGTACAGCAGACACTGGAACGCAGTCGTCTACAGTACAGCAGACACTGGAACGCAGACGTCTACAGTACAGCAGACACTGGAAAGCAGTCGTCTACAGTACAGCAGCCGCAGGAACGCAGACGACTACAGTACAGCAGACACTGGAACGCAGTCGTCTACAGTACAGCAGACACTGGAACGCAGACGTCTACAGTACAGCAGACACTGGAACGCAGTCGTCTACAGTACAGCAGACACTGGAACGCAGACGTCTACAGTACAGCAGACACTGGAACGCAGACGTCTACAGTACAGCAGACACTGGAACGCAGACGTCTACAGTACAGCAGACGCAGGAACGCAGACGTCTACAGTACAGCAGACACTGGAACGCAGACGTCTACAGTACAGCAGACTCTGGAACGCAGACGTCTACAGTACAGCAGACACAGGAACGCAGACGTCTACAGTACAGCAGACACTGGAACGCAGACGTCTACAGTACAGCAGACGCAGGAACGCAGACGTCTACAGTACAGCAGACACTGGAACTCAGACGTCTACAGTACAGCAGACACTGGAACGCAGACGTCTACAGTACAGCAGACACTGGAACGCAGACGTCTACAGTACAGCAGACTCTGGAACGCAGACGTCTACAGTACAGCAGACACTGGAACGCAGACGTCTACAGTACAGCAGACGCAGGAACGCAGACGTCTACAGTACAGCAGACACTGGAACGCAGACATCTACAGTACAGCAGACACTGGAACGCAGACGTCTACAGTACAGCAGACACTGGAACGCAGACGTCTACAGTACAGCAGACACTGGAACGCAGTCGTCTACAGTACAGCAGACACTGGAACGCAGACGTCTACAGTACAGCAGACACTGGAAAGCAGTCGTCTACAGTACAGCAGACACTGGAACGCAGACGTCTACAGTACAGCAGACACAGGAACGCAGACGTCTACAGTACAGCAGACACTGGAACGCAGACGTCTACAGTACAGCAGACGCAGGAACGCAGACGTCTACAGTACAGCAGACACTGGAACGCAGACGTCTACAGTACAGCAGACGCAGGAACGCAGACGTCTACAGTACAGCAGACGCTGGAACGCAGACGTCTACAGTACAGCAGACTCTGGAACACAGACGTCTACAGTACAGCAGACACAGGAACGCAGACGTCTACAGTACAGCAGACACTGGAACGCAGACGTCTACAGTACAGCAGACGCAGGAACGCAGACATCTACAGTACAGCAGACACTGGAACGCAGACGTCTACAGTACAGCAGACACTGGAACGCAGACGTCTACAGTACAGCAGACACTGGAACGCAGACGTCTACGGTACAGCAGACTCTGGAACGCAGACGTCTACAGTACAGCAGACACTGGAACGCAGACGTCTACGGTACAGCAGACTCTGGAACGCAGACGTCTACAGTACAGCAGACACTGGAACGCAGACGTCTACGGTACAGCAGACGCAGGAACGCAGACGTCTACAGTACAGCAGACACTGGAACGCAGACGTCTACAGTACAGCAGACACTGGAACGCAGACGTCTACAGTACAGCAGACACTGGAACGCAGACGTCTACAGTACAGCAGACACTGGAACGCAGACGTCTACAGTACAGCAGACGCAGGAACGCAGACGTCTACAGTACAGCAGACACTGGAACGCAGACGTCTACAGTACAGCAGACGCAGGAACGCAGACATCTACAGTACAGCAGACGCAGGAACGCAGACGTCTACAGTACAGCAGACACTGGAACGCAGACGTCTACAGTACAGCAGACACTGGAACGCAGACGTCTACAGTACAGCAGACACTGGAACGCAGACGTCTACAGTACAGCAGACACAGGAACGCAGACGTCTACAGTACAGCAGACACTGGAACGCAGACGTCTACAGTACAGCAGACACTGGAACGCAGACGTCTACAGTACAGCAGACACAGGAACGCAGATGTCTAAGAACACAGAACACATACGTACTGAATAAACTGGGACATGTCCTGGATTGCTACTGCGAGCGTCCTGTGTTAAAGCCTTTGAGGTGAGTGTGTGAGACATGCGTGGTGAGGAGTGTGGTCAGACATGTTTGAGCAGGAAATTGGATCTGCAGTCCAGGCTTTCACATCTCGCACGTCTCCTGCAGCTGTCTGCTCTGATGTAAAACCCCTTCATCCTTCTGCTGCACACAAAGGGAGAGATCGACTGCTTTCTCTCAGAGCACTGTGAGACATCTCAGCCTCTCGAGGACGCTGCAGTCGGGCGTGTTCAGAGCAGAGAGTGCGTCTGCTCGGAACGCAGAAGTGCTTTAGCCACGCCCACATCAGAGCCACAACCTCGAGCTCGCTGAGACACTCTAGCTGAATGTCGAGAAATGTGGCATTGCATCATATTACAGTTATAAATATATTCTTGTGTATGTGAGTGAGTGTGTGTGTGTGTGTGTCTCAAAGACTCCCTTGCTTAAACAAGGATCGTCCTGAACATGTAGTGTTTCTGTCTGTTTTGACAAACGTAACGACCGAAATGAAGCTCTGAGAACTCGATATATCACTATCGCTGACCAGATCGTTGTTTTGCGGTTTGGAATTTCTCTCTGCAATTTAATTCCACTTACGATCGACTCTGCACTGCTGCTGCTGAACCCGGCACTCGGGCGGTATTAACCACACCAAGTTTGGATCAGACCCAAGTGGAGCATTACGCCGTCACTCCACCTCATCTCCGGGTCACGTGTGCCGGAGGAATCCTCCTGTTCTACTGTACATCTCTGCAGCTAGTGTAATGTGTGATCCTGAGAGTCTGTGAAGGTAAAGCAATGAGCAGTTGAATAGTGAACTTGTCACCGCGCTTCTGTGTGAGTGTCCTGTGTGTGGATAGACAGTAGACGATGTTCATGTTTGCAAACAGAAGGAATTAAAAAGGATATGTTTTCGACACCGGACTGAGCCTACATCACCACTGTTCGAGCTGTGAACCCACCTGAGGACTAACCCCGGGGCAGGAAGAGGAGCCACGTGTCTGACGGGGAAAACACACGAGCGTGGCCTGGTTTCACCTGGAGGAATCTGATGCACAGTGTTAACCTCCTGGTCTCCTCTAGACGCAGGACCGAGACGGGCAACCATCACCGATATGGAGATAATCTCATCATCCTCAATCTATTGAAGCACAGATAATCTGCTCTCCGTCCCACCCTCGAGTCCGTCACTAACCCCGTACAGCCCTCGCAGCCCTCAGGGGGGAAACACCCGCCGCTATTATCTCTCAGCTTCACTTCTCATCACGGGGAGATGATTTAACCAGAGGATATCCCAGAGAGCATTGTGTAAATCTGCACTCGGATTGGTCAGACGGTGTTGATTAGTTCTCTCTAACAGCAGCTCTGACGGTAGCGTCGGTCTATATTAATCGCTTTGATACGTTATTGTTTCCATAGTAACGGCTCATGGAGTGTGGAAGGAGTCTCCAGTGTTAGTGCTTTTTACACAGTCAACGTTATAATATAATATAATATAATATAATATAATATAATATAATATAATATAATATAATATAATAGACAATTGGGGGTAATTATAATCCTATAGTAATCGTTAGCACCCGTTGACGAGACAGGTTTTTAAAGAAAGGCCCTAATCACGGTGACACTGCAGTTTCGGAAAGGTTTTACAACAGAACCCGCGCTCTTCTATAAAAACGCTCCCGTGACGGGAATAAATACAAACGCTGACGAAGCACCTCGACTCGGAGCTGGCTCAGATTCAGTACACTATCTCTGAGGAAAGTATGGAAATGATGTGTGTGAAAGGGGGCCATTTCAGTTTCGAACAGCCCGCCTCGCTCCTCATTAAGCCCTCGGTAAGCAAGACCGACTCGGACTCCGCTCTCCAAACTCATTAACACTGACTCCACTACGCCGCGCTCCGAGCTCAGCCCCGTGTCTCAGCCCCGTGTCTCAGCACCATGTCTCAGCCCCGTGTCTCAGCCCCGTGTCTCAGTCCCGTGTCTCAGCACCATGTCTCAGCACCATGTCTCAGCCCCGTGTCTCAGCACCGTGTCTCAGCCCCGTGTCTCAGCACCATGTCTCAGCACCGTGTCTCAGCCCCGTGTCTCAGCCCCGTGTCTCAGCACCGTGTCTCAGCACCATGTCTCAGCCCCGTGTCTCAGCACCGTGTCTCAGCCCCGTGTCTCAGCCCCGTGTCTCAGCACCGTGTCTCAGCACCATGTCTCAGCCCCGTGTCTCAGCACCATGTCTCAGTCCCGTGTCTCAGCCCCGTGTCTCAGCACCGTGTCTCAGCACCGTGTCTCAGTCCCGTGTCTCAGTCCCGTGTCTCAGCACCGTGTCTCAGCACCATGTCTCAGTCCCGTGTCTCAGCACCATGTCTCAGCCCCGTGTCTCAGCACCGTGTCTCAGCACCGTGTCTCAGCACCATGTCTCAGCACCGTGTCTCAGCCCCGTGTCTCAGCACCATGTCTCAGTCCCGTGTCTCAGCACCGTGTCTCAGTCCCGTGTCTCAGCACCATGTCTCAGTCCCGTGTCTCAGCACCATGTCTCAGCCCTGTGTCTCAGCCCCATGTCTCAGTTCCATGTCTCATCCTGTTTATTTATCTTTTTAATCAAATGAGCCGGACATGGCAGTGATCATGGCACTTCCGAACATTACTTTATCAGACGTCACATTGACGGGGACGTGAGCGTAGAGGGGCGGAGCCGCAGAGACTCCCAGGATGCAATGCAGCCATAAGACTCAGCAAGCCTCAGATCTGCTCGATGATGAAATTTAGTCGTGACAAAGTTCCAGGTGTGTGTGTGTGTGTGTGTGTGTGTGTGTGTGTGTGTGTGTGTGTGTGTGAGTGTGTGTGTGAAGCAGGGAGTGTCCTGCTGTCGAGGTGTCTTTTCCTTGCCTCTGGAATCAGTCCTTTCCCCGGGGACTCAGCGAGCGCTCTCAAACACGCATAAACGCTGGCGCACTCATTTCTCTGAAGTTTTCTGAGGTGGTGTGTTGCCATGGCAACAGGGGCCTTTGTTCCCCTGCAGTCGAGGACTTGGCGTTTTTATGTGTTTAATTATGAATGAAAGGGTCTGATAATGAGAGAGAGACAGAGAGAGAGAGAGACGTGTAGTATGAAAGACTCACCTTTTTTGCTCTTCCATGGGAAAAAGTTTTGTGTGTTCTTACAGAATCAGCAGAAGTTTGCACACACACACACACACACACACACACACACACACACACACTGAAATAATTATTGCTTTTCCATGCCTGACTTTTAACATTTAAATACACATTTGTTGTTTTGATGAAGAATAAATGACTTTCCAGGCGAGAATCATAAGTAAGAAATACTGTGTGTGTGTGTGTGTGTGTGTGTGAGAGAGAGATGTGGTTATGGTGGTGTGATAAATCAGATTCACACACTTACATTTGATTATTTTCAATAAGAGCGCCACACACTGGCTTTATTCCTCCTTCACTGTAGCTATATGATATTTAAGCAGTAACACACTCCAGGTCGTGCTGTTGTACTAAATATCAGCGCAGCTGTGGTGAGGTCGTACTGTAATGCATGAAGGGGCAGCTGTGCTGAGGAGCTGGTGAGTGACAGTAAGTGTAATTATCAGGAGGTGGGTGTGGTGTTATACTCTTAGTGGTACTCTGTAGACAGAAGGTGATGAGAATAAACCATGGAGGTGGTGGACAGTAGGGTTGTTCCGATTCCGATACTGGTATCGGAAATGCTGCCGATACCAAAAAAAAAGCTGGCATCGGAATCGGCGAGTATTTGAGTCCACGTACCGATCCGATACCATTTTCCTAAACATAACCTATTTATGCCCGCTAGCTTTGCTAGCTTAGCTTAGTTACAGAGTGTCACGGCGTGCGCCTGTGATTGGCGTGCGCCCAAATTGATATCGCTCCTCGCTCACTAGTTAGGCGGCCTCCCCACCCTTTAGGTATGTGAAGTAGCAGGGCTGCAGAATCAGGCAACGGCCCATGAGCTATCGCCGCTAATGATCCCGGCGCTATAAAACACAGCGGGGAGTGTAGCTCGGGGTCTGACTGGTGGGAAGCTGGACTTTGCGACGCGGTGGATTTTATGAGAGACAGTGGCACAAGAGCGGGGCGATGTGATGCGCCCCAGAGACTTAAAAAAAGGCGCCTTTGATCTCCGCGAGAGGAGCGCGTGAACGAGCTGCACGAGCTCCCGCGGCACCTTCACTTCCGCGTAGAGCCCGCCTTCGCATCCCTGCCACCGAAGCGGAAAAGACCGCAGAGAGCCTTTAACCCTTTCATTACCCATTTTTCTAAATAAATGACCATTTTTCCTGTAAGACCTCGCCTCGTGTCCGTGTTTCATGGTGTCGCCCGTGCACCTAGGGTCGAACCCGTTACACAGGGCTAGTAGTATTTTACTTAAAAAAGAAATTAATTTAAATATTTATTTTAAATATAAATATTTATTTTATATATATATATATATATATATATATATAGTGTATGTATGTGTGTGTGTATAAATATATATATATATATATATATATATACACACACACACACGCAGTACAGATACACACCCAGGTATCGGATCGGTACTCGGTATCGGCCGATACCCTGAGCCCAAGTATCGGAATCGGTATCGGGAGGGAAAAAATGGTATCGGAACATCTCTAGTAGACAGTCCTGAGAAACTCACCAGATTTACTGTATATTTACACTTATTACACTTTAGATATCAGCTCCGTTAAATGGAAAGCTAGTGCACTATGTAGGGTGTACACTCCCTTGTTCCACACTCCACAAGTAGTGCCCTTGATCAGGGGTTAGAGAGGGATTTGGGATTCAGCCGTGTGTTAGAAGCTAGTTAGCTTTGTAGCTAAGCGTTAGCTGTGAACAGAATGACATGGACGGTTCAGAGGCGATTCAAAACGACTTAGAAGTGATTAGTGCAGCGACGGCCTGTTGTTTTAGACGACATAACGTTATCAGATGTGTGTTCTTACTGAAAGTGCTTCTGTGTCTGGTTGTGAAACATAATAATGGTGATGTGATTGTGATGGTGGTGATGAAGATGATGGTGCTATAATGGTGATTATGATAGTGATGATGATGATGGTGATGAAGATGGTGATGATGATGGTGATTGTGATGATGATCTGGTGATATTGGTGATGAAGATGGGGTGATGGTGGTAATGATGATGATGATGAAGATGGTGATGGGGTGAAGGTGGTAATGGTGATGATGACGATGGTGATGAAGATGGGGTGACGGTGGTAATGGTGATGCTGATGATGAAGATGATGGTGATTGTGATGATGATCTGGTGATATTGGTGATGAAGATGGGGTGATGGTGGTAATGATGGTGATGATGATGATGATGGTGATGATCATGAAGATAACGGTGATTGTGGTGATGATCTGGTGATATTGGTGATGAAGATGGGGTAATGGTGATGATGATGATGGTGATGATGATGAAGAAGATGGTGATTGTGATGATGATCTAGAGATATTGGTGATGAAGGTGGGGTGATGGTGGTAATGGTGATGATGATGATGGTGATTGTGATGATCATGTGGTGATATTGGTGATGAAGGTGGGGTGATGGTGATATTGGTGATGATGATGATGATTGTGATGATGATCTGGTGATATTGGTGATGAAGGTGGGGTGATGGTGATTGTGATGATCTGGTGGTAATGGTGATGAAGATGGGGTAATGGTGATGATGATGATGAAGATGATGGTGATGATGATGAAGAAGATGGTGATTGTGATGATGATCTGGTGATATTGGTGATGAAGGTGGGGTGATGGTGGTAATGATGATGATGATGATGATGATGATGATCTGGTGATATTGGTGATGAAGGTGGGGTGATGGTGGTAATGATGATGATGATGATGGTGATTGTGATGATGATCTGGTGATATTGGTGATGAAGGTGGAGTGATGGTGGTAATGGTGATGATGATGATGATGATGATGATGATGGTGATTGTGATGATGATCTGGTGATATTGGTGATGAAGATGGGGTGATGGTGATTGTGATGATGATCTGGTGGTAATGGTGATGAAGATGGGGTAATGGTGATGATGATGATGAAGATGATGGTGATGATGATGAAGAAGATGGTGATTGTGATGATGATCTGGTGATATTGGTGATGAAGGTGGGGTGATGGTGGTAATGGTGATGATGATGGTGATGATGATCTGGTGATATTGGTGATGAAGGTGGGGTGATGATGATGATGATGGTGATGATGATCTGGTGATATTGGTGATGAAGGTGGGGTGATGATGATGATGATGGTGATGATGATCTGGTGATATTGGTGATGAAGGTGGGGTGATGGTGGTAATGGTGATGATGATGGTGATTGTGATGATGATCTGGTGATATTGGTGATGAAGGTGGGGTGATGGTGGTAATGGTGATGATGATGATGATGATGGTGATTGTGATGATGATCTGGTGGTAATGGTGATGAAGGTGGGGTGATGGTGGTAATGGTGATGATGATGATGGTGATTGTGATGATGATCTGGTGATATTGGTGATGAAGGTGGGGTGATGGTGGTAATGGTGATGATGATGGTGATGATGATCTGGTGATATTGGTGATGAAGGTGGGGTGATGGTGGTAATGGTGATGATGATGATGATGGTGATGATGATCTGGTGATATTGGTGATGAAGGTGGGGTGATGGTGGTAATGGTGATGATTAGAACTGTTATTAAATTCCTGCCCTCCTCTCCCATGGGAACAGAAACACTTTTCTCTGATGGAATGAATAGAAATACAAACTCTGACACACACACACACACACACACACACACACACACACACTACATTTACATGCAAATGAACCCAATATCTGTTTGTTTTTCAGCTGAATGGATCTGACCTGAGCAGTGAGGGAGGGGAATCAGCACCAGCGGCGGCGTCCGTGACAGACTGCGTGAACACGACACACACACACACACACACACACACACACACACACACACACACACACACACACGGGGCCTGTTTACTCCGGTGACACACTCGTCCTCTTCTCTCTCTCCCTCTGGTCTGAATATCATGAAATACAAATGAAATCCATGTTAAACAGCTGACTTTATTCAGATCTATAATAAATAATTCAGAGTGGCGTGTCAGAGTTAACGCGGGGGGCGTGGCTTCGTCTTTCAGCTCTCGGTACGGCGTGGCGCATTTACACTTCAGATACGGAGACGTGTGAGAATCCACCTGCAGGGAACGTGTGAGGAGTCTGAGCTCAACTCTCACTGCAGCACGGAGAGACGAACATCACTGCGGAGGAACAGAGATTGATGACCGCACACACACACACACACACACACACACACACACACACACACACAGACTGTGGTTATAATCTCTAATTAACGTCACACTTCGTTACCCTCACCCACTCAGGATCACGTCTATATATATGTATACTGTATATACTGTAGATCTATTTGTATAACTATTTGTATATCTAAATCCAGTCTTTTTATTTTCTACACGTCCGGACTGACACGTGGGAGACGACACACGTGCAAACAAATCCAGACAAATCCAGACAAATCCGGGACGCTTCTCCATCAGCACTCAGTCAGACCCAGTGCACACAACAAACAGTGTGGGGACACAAAGTCAAACCAGAACAAACTGGTGACAGTCACAAGGCTCAGGAACGGCTAACACACACACACACACACACACACACACACACACACACACACACAGTGGGACTTGTGCTGAAATTCCTGGTGTGGGTAAGAGTGATTGACAGAAGACGGTGATGAGACTCTCAGCCGCAGTAGAACATCTGAACTGTGCAGACATTTTTAAGACGTCTGTCTGTCTGTGAGTGATGATCTATAAGGGAAATAGACTGAGACAGATGTGTGTGTGTGTGTGTGTGTGTGTGTCATTAGATCACAGGTGAGATGATGATGCTGGAAAGGAAAGAGGTCTGGGGTGGTCATGTTTATACACCACACCCGTCTCTGGTCTCTCCGTGTCCGCTAACCCCGTCTCAGGTCTCTCCGTGTCCGCTAGTCCCGTCTCAGGTCTCTCCGTGTCCGCTAGTCCCGTCTCTGGTCTCTCCCTGTCTCTAGTCCCGTCTCTGGTCTCTCCCTGTCTCTAGTCCCGTCTCTGGTCTCTCCCTGTCTCTAGTCCCGTCTCTGGTCTCTCCCTGTCTCTAGTCTTGTCTTGTCCCGTTTCAGCTCCATGCCTCGTGTCTTGTTGAAGAGCCTTTGTCACGTTTTGTGAAGCTACAGAGATTTTGTTAAAGCTGAAGAGCCTTTGCTAAGTTAAGAAGCTACGTCATATAAAGCTTTCTTTATTCTTTGTCTTGTTTAGTTATTATTATGTTCTATGGTTAAATAGAGACTCTTATTTAACATCATCCCCTCTGCGCCTATGCCTGCCCTTTAAAGCCCACAGCAAGTAACATCAGCCAATACCACCAGATCATGACAACGGTGTCTTCTGTGGACTTAAATGTTTCTCTAACAGAAGAGCACATTAATAAATAAATAAATAAATAAATAAATAAAAATTATCTACACAAAAATTCCATTAAAAGTTGTAAAGATTTCCTGATAATTGTTATTAAACACTATGATGGAATAATTTCAGTATAATGTAAGGCTTAAAGAAACATAAATGTAATAAAACAAAGTGTAGTTTAGTTAATAAAGCAGGTCAGTGATATTCATGCAGTTAATTAATAACAGTCACATCAAAGAACAATAACAATAACAATATATCATTCGAAAAAAGATTAATAAAAAAGAACTGAAGATGTAAAAACTAAAATAACTGTAATGTAGCGACGTCCAGCTGATGTTGTGGAGTTAAAGTCCACATGTCTGTCCTCATCACCAGTTTACTGTTCATTCATTCTGGTGAAACACCCGAGTCAGCACTGGCCGAGGTCCGTCCTACACACACCGCCACCACAGAGACACACACCGCACCCGACATGATTAAAGACCCCGCACCCTATCTGACCACGCCCCTAACATCGGCATCGGAGAGACACAGGAGCCACAAAACCGACACCCAGAGACAACATTACAGTTAAACCCAGGAGAGGAAGAGACGAGACGTCCACCACAGAACCTCTGAACACCACAACACAGGAGACACAGGATGTAGCACCGCACACACACACACACACTCACACACACATACACAGGGAGAACCGCAAGGAGACGTCGAGGAACAAATAAACCAAGTCTTACAACCGAAAGAAAAAAGAGACAAGTGGTCAACAAAGTGTTTATGAGGAGCAGAAAAACATCTCACATCCGCCAACAAGAAACCCAAAGCTGCTCACAGGAAGGAGAGACAACACAGGACATGGACAGTGAGAGTAGCTGGGGACAGAGTAATACAATCAACACAAGGACACACTGGTAACTAAACCAGACTAGGGAGCGTAACAGGGGGACTGGGGTGTAGAGGAGGTTGGGGTTGGTGGTGGGGTGAAAGGTCACAGTGGGGTTATTCCTTAAAGAAAACAAATGTTAATATATAGTGTGTGTATGTATGATATATGCGTGCATGTGTGAGATGTAGATGAGATGAGATGTAGATGAGGTGAGATGTAGATGAGGTGAGATGTAGATGAGGTGAGATGAGATGTAGATGAGATGAGATGTAGATGTAGATGAGGTGAGGTGAGATGAGATGTAGATGTAGATGAGATGTAGACGAGATGAGATGTAGATGAGATGAGATGTAGATGAGGTGAGATGTAGATGAGATGTAGATGAGGTGAGATGTAGATGAGGTGAGGTGAGATGTAGATGAGGTGAGATGAGATGTAGATGAGATGTAGATGAGGTGAGATGAGATGAGATGTAGATGTAGATGTAGATGAGGTGAGATGTAGATGAGGTGAGGTGAGATGTAGATGAGGTGAGATGTAGATGAGATGTAGATGAGGTGAGATGAGATGTAGATGTAGATGAGGTGAGATGTAGATGAGGTGAGATGAGATGAGATGTAGATGAGGTGAGGTGAGATGAGATGTAGATGAGATGTAGATGAGATGAGATGTAGATGAGAGGTGAGATGTAGATGAGGTGAGGTGAGATGAGATGTAGATGAGATGTAGATGAGATGAGATGTAGATGAGAGGTGAGATGTAGATGAGGTGAGATGAGATGTAGATGTAGATGTAGATGAGGTGAGATGTAGATGAGGTGAGATGTAGATGTAGATGTAGATGAGGTGAGATGTAGATGAGATGTAGATGAGGTGAGATGAGATGTAGATGAGATGTAGATGAGATGAGATGTAGATGAGATGTAGATGAGATGTAGATGAGATGAGATGTAGATGAGATGAGATGTCGATGTTACAAATCCCTGGGGTCAGAGCGCAGGGTCAGGAGCAGACATGGTTGATTAATTTCCTGTAACAGCATAACCTGCGGTGGGTTATTCCATCACACCTTATAGAAAGTCATGAAAGAGGAGAGACAGAAAGACATTACGTCTATAATTAAATTATCTTCAAAGGCTGAATTGTGTTGCTTTTCTGAAAACACATCAGACTCGACACTCAGGGGACGTCTCTCTGTCTCTCTCTGTCTCTCTGTCTTTCTCTCTCTCTCTCTCTGTCTCTGTCTCTCTCTCTGTCTCTCTCTTTCTCTCTCTCTCTCTCATTCATAACCAAATTTTTTTTTCCTGGACATTTTTGGGGGCGGGGTGAGACCGAAACACACCCTGGATTGTTGAGGAATCTTCTGTCTCTCTGTGTGTGTTTGTATTTCCTGGTCCTGCGGGTGGCGCTGTGTGCAGTGCAGTTTGCACTTTACTCCTGCGTGTCCAGGGTTGTCCAGGACGTGCGTCTTGTGCATTTTTACAGACATCTGTCTTATCTGTGAGCTACAGCGCTGATCGTTAGAGAGGAATTCTGAGTCCGATCGCGGCTCATTAAAGCGTTTTCTACAGAAGCGCCGGCCCTCGTCTCACCGCGCGCGGTCTGAACCCTGCTCTCCGCCGGTTCCCTGTGATTCCTCAGCGATAGCTGTGTGCCAGTCCCAGCTTTATCGAGGACAGGAAACACAGTCGGTCGGAGCTGAAGTGCTTTACCGAGCTTATCAGCTCTTCCCAGGCCGCGCTGATTGTGTTTGCTCCGCTAGTCGACTTTACGCGTCTCTTTAACATGCGCTCGTCTGACGTACCACTCTTTCGTTTTATTCTTTTTTTATTTATTTATTTATATATTTCTTTTCTTTTGTTAAGACTGATGGAGAGGCTGCGTCTTCTCCAGGAATGTTCTAGAATGCAGGACTTAAGTGTTTCCAAACTTCCAAATCCTGTTAAAGCCCCTGATTAGCGAGTCAGGATTCAGGACACGCCCGCTCCCCCTGACCTGCTGCCGCGGGTTTCTCCCGCATTAATACGGTTCTATACCGTTTGTTTTGCACCATGTTGATGTAAGTGTTTATCGCCTTAAAGCTGATTTTTAAAGCAATTTCAGCGAACTGGAGGCATGAAATAGCTCTTCGCTAATGACGGGATTAAGAGTTAGCGCCATTCATCCCGCGCCGCTCCTCCACCTGCAGCTGCTCCTAGCGCACCGCCGCTAATTGGTAAAAGCTCTGGCTGAGAGAGACACAATTACGGAGCTCAGTGCTGAATCTTGCCGGGTTAGAGACCCGAGACGGAACAAGAACAGGATTAGGAATCGGACTTAAAGTCCGGACGGCGCTCGCGTATTCATCTTTAATAACAATTAGCACGTCGCTTTAACAGCCACCGGACTTTAGGTCTTAATCAAATTCTCAGCTGTATTTTACCCACAATGCCATGTGTCTCTTCGTCTTCAGTGTTTTACTCACTTTCTCACCTGTACACACACACACACACACACACGCACACACACACACACCAGCTTCCAAAGCTTCAGCTTTCACACTCGTATCAAACATCATCTCATACGGTGCAGCGCTAACTCCGCGCCACAAACCCGCACTGCATTCTGGGACGGCGACTCCAGCAGTTTGATTTCTCACTAATATGATGCTGGAAATAAAACTGTGCATGAGCAAGAAATTGGTTTTTCCACTGAGCTTCTTAAAAACAGGAGAGAAACAAATACACTGTAAGAAGACAAGAAGACAATAACAATAATAACAATAATAACAATAGCGATAAAGATAACCATAACCGTTTCCTCTGTATGAGATCAGAGCGGCGCACAGACAACAACAACGACAACAACACAACATCGACCAACTAATTCTCACCAGCCGCTACATTAACAGTTTAATAGAAATATAGACTGCACTCCGAGCGCGTCAGCACTCACACACACACCACATCTTACTACTTCTGATCTGATGTGAGGGACAAACAGTGATCTGTACTCTATGTGTGTGTGTGTGTTTGTGTGTGTGTGTCAGGTTGGCCTCAGCGAGAAAGTTCTCTCTACAGGAAATACATTATACATCAAATATTTAACAAAAAATATGGAGGAGAGAGGCTGAGGCCCGACCCTGAGTCTGGAGCGGGTCACTTCCGTCACGCTTATGTCACACGCTAACGTCACAGCCTACGTCAGGATCACGTCCCCGCTACAGGAGACATCACCTGCTGAAGGAGAACCGTGCTGAGCCGTTATGGACCGAAATCCAGGTTTTATCCCACCAGACCGAGCACCGCCAACACAACTCTCCAACTGTTAAACACCACACGGGACCGGACACGGAGACATCAGGGTCAGGTTAGGGCTTTTCACTCTCTAAGCACAGATGATGATGATGATGATGATGATGATGATGATGATGATGAAGTTATCATGATGCCTGCTGGTTTCACTCCTGAACCGTCTGTCTACATTTACATTACAGCCTGAGCGACTTCAACTTTTATCTCATTTACTTCTGAGCAGTTGGGGCTTAAGGGCCTCACTCAAGGGCCCAACAGTGGTAACCTGGAGGTGGGGTCATGGTCAGCAGTTCAACATCTCAACCCTGACCGTCTATATCACAGACACTAACCACAGCCACCAGACAGGAGACTGTGACTGTAGAGTGTGTCTGAGTGTGTATACGTTTTACACCACTATAAATACACCACTATAAATACACCACTATACATACACCACTATAAATACACCACTATAAATACACCACTATAAATACACCACTATAAATACACCACTATACATACACCACTATAAATACACCACTATAAATACACCATTATAAATACATCACTATAAATACACCACTATAAATACACCACTATAAATACACCATTATAAATACATCACTATAAATACACCACTATAAATACACCACTATAAATACACCACTATACATACACCACTATACATACACCACTATAAATACACCACTATACATACACCACTATAAATACACCACTATAAATACACCACTATACATACACCACTATAAATACACCACTATAAATACACCACTATAAATACACCACTATAAATACACCACTATACATACACCACTATACATACACCACTATACATACACCACTATAAATACACCACTATAAATACACCATTATAAATACATCACTATAAATACACCACTATAAATACACCACTATAAATACACCACTATAAATACACCACTATAAATACACCACTATACATACACCACTATACATACACCACTATAAATACACCACTATACATACACCACTATACATACACCACTATACATACACCACTATAAATACACCACTATAAATACACCACTATACATACACCACTATAAATACACCACTATACATACACCACTATAAATACACCACTATAAATACACCACTATACATACACCACTATAAATACATCACTATAAATACACCACTATAAATACACCACTATAAATACACCACTATACATACACCACTATAAATACACCACTATAAATACACCACTATAAATACACCACTATAAATACACCACTATAAATACACCACTATAAATACACCACTATAAATACACCACTATACATACACCACTATAAATACACCACTATAAATACACCACTATACATACACCACTATAAATACACCACTATAAATACACCACTATACATACACCACTATAAATACATCACTATAAATACACCACTATAAATACACCACTATAAATACACCACTATAAATACACCACTATACATACACCACTATACATACACCACTATAAATACACCACTATACATACACCACTATAAATACACCACTATAAATACACCACTATAAATACACCACTATAATTCCTAAATGATCATAGTTAGATATCTGTCTCTATCATTAAGTGTAGACGTCTGGCTGTTCCACAGTAATTAATCGTCTTTGTGCATGTAGAGCTCTGAACACCCTGCTGGTTAACGGTAACACTAACAGTCACAGTCACACACAGTGAGTGTGTGTACATACACTAATACATACTATACATTCCTAAAACTATCACCCAGATCACTCTGTACTCATATAATCATCCACCATCACGTCTACACACTCATATGACTGTACAGTTAGGGGCAGTGCTGGCTCAATCGGGTGGTGAGTTACTGATCGGAAGGTTGCAGGTTCGAGCCCCAGCGCCACCGAGGTGCCACTGTTGTGTCTTTGAGTAAGGCCCTTAACCCTATCTGCTCCAGGGGGCGCTGTGTCCTGACTGACCCCAGCTTCCTAACTGTGGTATGCGGAAAAAATCATTTCACTCTGCTTTAAGGTACATGTGACAAATAATTCAATATTATTATATATTATATAACTATATACTTATATAACGATACACTCAGATAACTAAACAATAATATATCTCAACTCTCAGATAACTCTGCTAATGGACTCTTTTATATGGACTTTTATATATTTTTTTTCTTTTATATTTTTTATATATTTATTCTTTTCACACTTAAATGATTGAGATCATCAAACAAAATTTAACATTACACAAAGATAACTGGAGTAAATACATTAATTTAGTAAATGAATTCACTGAGTTAAATGTGACTTGCCACAGAAATCACTTAAATAGAACCTAGTATGATAAAGTGAAGTGTGTGTGTGTGTGTGTGTGTGTGTGTGTGATCTCAAAAAGCAACATGATCTAAAGAAATTCAAAAACAGATAGGAAACAAAGTGATTGACATGTATCAGTGTGGGAAGGGTTACAGAGTCATTCCTGAGGCTTTGGGGCTCCAGTGAACCACGGTGAGAGACACTGTTATAAACACATGGAGAAAACCTTCGAAAGGAGCGTCCGGTCTACTTCAAGATCACAACAACGAGCTTACAAAGACACAGGAGCTCATAGAGGAACCAGAAGAACATCTAAAGACCTGCAGGTGTCACTTGCCTCAGTTAAGATCAGAGTTCATGGTTCAACAATAAGAAACAGTCTGGGGGACAAAAATGGCGTCCATGAGGGAGTTCAGAGGTGAAAGACACTGCTGACCAAAAACAACACAAAGGCTCGTCACACTCGCCATAAATCATCTCGGTTATCACAGAGACTTTTGGACAAATATTCTGTGGACTGATGAGAAAAGATAATCTTTTTGGAAGGTGTGTGTCCCGTTACATCTGGAGTAAAACTAACACAGAGTTTCATGAAAAAGAACATCATAGGAACAGTCAAACATGGAGGTGTGATGGTCTGGGGCTTTGGAGCTTCAGGATCTGGACGACTTGCTGTTATCGATGGAACCATGAATTCTGAGCTCTACCAGAAAATCCTGAAGGAGAATGTCCACCCATCAGTTTGTGACCTCAAGCTCAAGATCATTCGGGTTGTGCAGAAGGACACTGACCCAGAACATACCAGCAAGTCCACCTCTGAATGGCTCAGAAAAAAAAATCTAAATTAAGGTTTGGGAGTGGCCTAGTCAAACTCTGGACTTAAATCTGATTGAGAAGTGTTTGCGTGAAATCCTCCAATGTAGCTGAATTAAAACAATTCTCTATAGAAGGGCGGCCCAAAATTCCTACACAGCGATGTGAAAGACTCGTTACCAGTTATTACACTGGATAGTATTTGTTGCTGCCAATATCGGCACAATCAGTTATTAGGTTTTCGGGAGCAATAACTTTTGGAGGATTTCACTCAATATCACTCAATATCATCATTTTAGAAAGTACATTATGTTGTATTTAATCTGACTATCTTTGTATAATATTAAAGTGAGTGATTGATGATTGATGATGATTAAGTGTGACAAAAATGCAAAAAAAAATCAGAAAGGTGCAAATACTTTTTCATGGCATTGTATATACTCATTTATAGTACATATACTGTACACTCATTTAACTGTTTACCTGTACTGCTACACTCCCCTATAACTATACACCCCTATAACTATACAGACATATAACTACACACAACTATAACTATACACTCCTATAACTATACACACATATAACTATACATACCTATAACTATACACCCCTATAACTATACAGCCCTATAACTATACACACCTATAACTATACACCCCTATAACTATACACACCTATAACTATACACCCCTATAACTATACACACATATAAGTATACACCCCTATAAATATACACACCTATAACTATACACCCCTATAACTATAACCACCTATAACTATACACACCTATAACTAAACACCCCTATAACTATACACACATATAACTATACACACCTATAACTATACACCCCTATAACTATACACACATATAAGTATACACCCCTATAACTATACACCCCTATAACTATACACACATATAATTATACACACCTATAACTATACAGACCTATAACTATACACACATATAACTATACACACCTATAACTATACACCCCTATAATTATACACACCTATAAGTATACACCCCTATAACTATACACCCAAATAACTATACACACATATAACTATACACACCTATAACTATACATACCTATAACTATACACACCTATAACTATACACACATATAACTATACACCCCTATAACTATACACCCCTATAACTATACACACCTATAACTATACACCCCTATAACTATACACCCCTATAACTATACACACCTATAAATATACACCCCTATAACAATACACACATATAACTATACACACCTATAACTATACACACCTATAACTATACACCCCTATAACTATACACACATATAACTATACACCCCTATAACTATACACACATATAACTATACACACCTATAACTATACACCCCTATAATTATACACACCTATAAGTATACACCCCTATAACTATACACCCAAATAACTATACACACATATAACTATACACACCTATAACTATACAGACCAATAACTATACACACCTATAACTATACACACATATAACTATACACCCCTATAACTATACACACCTATAACTATACACCCCTATAACTATACACCCCTATAACTATACACCCCTATAACTATACACACATATAAGTATACACCCGTATAACTATACACCCCAATAACTATACACACATATAACTATACACCCCTATAATTATACACACATATAAGTATACACCCCTATAACTATACACCCCTATAACTATACAGACATATAACTATACACACCTATAACTATACACACACCTATAACTATACACACATATAACTATACACACCTATAACTATACAGCCCTATAACTATACACCCCTATAACTATACACACCTATAACTATACACCCCAATAACTATACACACATATAACTATACACCCCTATAACTATACACACCTATAACTATACACCCCTATAACTATACACACCTATAACTATACACCCCTATAACTATACACCCCTATAACTATACACACCTATAACTATACACCCCTATAACTATACACACATATAACTATACACACCTATAAGTATACACCCCTATAACTATACACCCCAATAACTATACACACATATAACTATACACACCTATAAGTATACACCCCTATAACTATACACCCCAATAACTATACACACATATAACTATACACCCGTATAACTATACACACGTATAACTATACACACCTATAAGTATACACCCCTATAACTATACACCCCAATAACTATACACACATATAACTATACACACCTATAACTATACACCCCTATAACTATACACACCTATAAGTATACACCCCTATAACTATACACCCCAATAACTATACACACATATAACTATACACCCCTATAACTATACACACATATAAGTATACACACCTATAAGTATACACCCCTATAACTATACACCCCAATAACTATACACACATATAACTATACACCCCTATAACTATACACACATATAACTATACACACCTATAAGTATACACCCCTATAACTACACACCCCTATAACTATACACACATATGACTATACACACCTATACCTATACACCCCAATAACTATACACACCTATAAGTATACACCCCTATAACTATACACCCCTATAACTATACACGCATATAACTATACACACCTATAACTATACACCCCTATAATTATACACACCTATAAGTATACACCCCTATAACTATACACCCAAATAACTATACACACATATAACTATACATACCTATAACTATACACACCTATAACTATACACACATATAACTATACACACCTATAACTATACACCCCTATAACTATACACCCCTATAACTATACACACCTATAACTATACACCCCTATAACTATACACCCCTATAACTATACACCCCTGTAACTATACACACCTATAACTATACACACCTATAACTATACACCCCTATAACTATACACACCTATAACTATACACCCCTATAACTATACACACATATAACCATACACACCTATAACTATACACACCTATAACTATACACCCCTATAACTATACACACATATAAGTATACACCCCTATAACTATACACCCCTATAACTATGCACACATATAACTATACACACCTATAATTATACACACCTATAACTATACAGACCTATAACTAAACACCCCTATAACTATACACACATATAAGTATACACCCCTATAACTATACACCCCTATAACTATACACACATATAACTATACACACCTATAACTATACACACCTATAACTATACACCCCTATAACTATACACACATATAAGTATACAGCCCTATAACTATACACCCCTATAACTATGCACACATATAACTATACACACCTATAATTATACACACCTATAACTATACAGACCTATAACTAAACACCCCTATAACTATACACACATATAAGTATACACCCCTATAACTATACACCCCTATAACAATACACACATATAACTATACACACCTATAACTATACAGACCTATAACTATGCACACATATGACTATACACACATATAACTATACATACCTATAACTATACACACCTATACCTATACACACATATAACTATACACACCTATAACTATACACCCCTATAACTATACACCCCTATAACTATACACACATATAATTATACACACCTATAACTATACAGACCTATAACTATACACACATATAACTATACACACCTATAACTATACACCCCTATAATTATACACACCTATAAGTATACACCCCTATAACTATACACCCAAATAACTATACACACATATAACTATACACACCTATAACTATACATACCTATAACTATACACACCTATAACTATACACACATATAACTATACACCCCTATAACTATACACCCCTATAACTATACACACCTATAACTATACACCCCTATAACTATACACCCCTATAACTATACACACCTATAAATATACACCCCTATAACAATACACACATATAACTATACACACCTATAACTATACACACCTATAACTATACACCCCTATAACTATACACACATATAACTATACACCCCTATAACTATACACACATATAACTATACGCACCTATAACTATACACCCCTATAATTATACACACCTATAAGTATACACCCCTATAACTATACACCCAAATAACTATACACACATATAACTATACACACCTATAACTATACAGACCAATAACTATACACACCTATAACTATACACACATATAACTATACACCCCTATAACGATACACACCTATAACTATACACCCCTATAACTATACACCCCTATAACTATACACCCCTATAACTATACACACATATAAGTATACACCCGTATAACTATACACCCCAATAACTATACACACATATAACTATACACCCCTATAATTATACACACATATAAGTATACACCCCTATAACTATACACCCCTATAACTATACAGACATATAACTATACACACCTATAACTATACACACACCTATAACTATACACACATATAATTATACACACCTATAACTATACAGCCCTATAACTATACACCCCTATAACTATACACACCTATAACTATACACCCCAATAACTATACACACATATAACTATACACCCCTATAACTATACACACCTATAACTATACACCCCTATAACTATACACACCTATAACTATACACCCCTATAACTATACACCCCTATAACTATACACACCTATAACTATACACCCCTATAACTATACACACATATAACTATACACACCTATAAGTATACACCCCTATAACTATACACCCCAATAACTATACACACATATAACTATACACACCTATAAGTATACACCCCTATAACTATACACCCCAATAACTATACACACATATAACTATACACCCGTATAACTATACACACGTATAACTATACACACCTATAAGTATACACCCCTATAACTATACACCCCAATAACTATACACACATATAACTATACACACCTATAACTATACACCCCTATAACTATACACACCTATAAGTATACACCCCTATAACTATACACCCCAATAACTATACACACATATAACTATACACCCCTATAACTATACACACATATAAGTATACACACCTATAAGTATACACCCCTATAACTATACACCCCAATAACTATACACACATATAACTATACACCCCTATAACTATACACACATATAACTATACACACCTATAAGTATACACCTCTATAACTATACACCCCTATAACTATACACACATATGACTATACACACCTATACCTATACACCCCAATAACTATACACACCTATAAGTATACACCCCTATAACTATACACCCCTATAACTATACACGCATATAACTATACACACCTATAACTATACACCCCTATAATTATACACACCTATAAGTATACACCCCTATAATTATACACCCAAATAACTATACACACATATAACTATACATACCTATAACTATACACACCTATAACTATACACACCTATAACTATACACACCTATAACTATACACCCCTATAACTATACACCCCTATAACTATACACACCTATAACTATACACCCCTATAACTATACACCCCTATAACTATACACCCCTGTAACTATACACACCTATAACTATACACACCTATAACTATACACCCCTATAACTATACACACCTATAACTATACACCCCTATAACTATACACACATATAACTATACACACCTATAACTATACACACCTATAACTATACACCCCTATAACTATACACACATATAAGTATACACACCTATAACTATACACCCCTATAACTATGCACACATATAACTATACACACCTATAACTATACACCCCTATAACTATACACACATATAACTATACACACCTATAACTATACACCCCTATAAATATACACATATATAAGTATACACCCCTATAACTATACACACATATAAGTATACACCCCTATAACTATACACACCTATAACTATACACCCCTATAACTATACACACATATAAGTATACACCCCTATAACTATACACCCCTATAACTATGCACACATATAACTATACACACCTATAATTATACACACCTATAACTATACAGACCTATAACTAAACACCCCTATAACTATACACACATATAAGTATACACCCCTATAACTATACACCCCTATAACTATACACACATATAACTATACACACCTATACCTATACAGACCTATAACTATGCACACATATGACTATACACACATATAACTATACATACCTATAACTATACACACCTATACCTATACACACATATAACTATACACACCTATAACTATACACCCCTATAACTATACACCCCTATAACTATACACACCTATAACTATACACACCTATAACTATACACCCCTATAACTATACACACCTATAACTATACAGACCTATAACTATACACACCTATAACTATACACCCCTATAACTATACACACCTATAACTATACACCCCTATAACTATACACACCTATAACTATACACACCTATAACTATACACCCCTGTAACTATACACACATATAACTATACACACCTATAACTATACACCCCTATAACTATACACACCTATAACTATACACACCTATAACTATACACCCCTATAACTATACAAACATATAACTATACACACCTATAACTATCCACCCCTATAAATATACACATATATAAGTATACACCCCTATAACTATACACCCCTATAACTATACACCCCTATAACTATACACCCCTATAACTATACACACCTATAACTATACAGACCTATAACTATACACACCTATAACTATACACCCCTATAACTATACACCCCTATAACTATACACCCCTATAACTATACACACATATATAGTGTCATTAGATGTAAATGTGTCCATGCTGTGACCCTGATGTTGAAAGTGTGTAGAAACTCCTGAGAAAGCTCTGTGAATGTAATAAATAGACACAATCAGTGTTCACCTTTCAATAATGTCTCGATTGATGTGTGTGTTGAGAGTTTTACTGGAATATATTTTATATGCGAAACGTTAGAGAAGTCTTTATCTGCTCGTCTTGTTGTCAGTTTGCCGACTCCTCGTCATCTCTCTGTATAACTCGGCACGCCTCACTGCTGATGTCTGACCCTGCACTCATTTGGGTGTAAAACATACATTTACAATTCTAGCCTGAGATCTCAGCCGGTCCTCTCTGATGTAGAGCTAACATTCACCATGGACTGAGTGCAGTGACTGTGTTTAATCTGGAGGATTACAAACTGAAAAATGTCCACCACTGTCGCTCTGTGCTATATGATAATATATCTTCATATATATGAATATCAACATCAGCATGAAACTCATCGCTACTGTAGCTGCAAACACAGGCTGGGAGAGAAACTGCCTCCTGGTGAAGGTGATGAGGATGATGATGATGAAGAGCCGCTACTGGGACGTTGAAAACAACGACATTCTACAACTTCCAATGTAGCTAATGTAACACACTTCGTTTCACAACAGCTCGCTAACATTAAGTCTAAAAGAGGAAGCGAATGAACACACGCTTCAGCTCGCTGTCTGAACATAAACAGCTCATTAACACGGTTAGTGATGTCACTGATTAATAAGGAGGTAGTATGTTACTCGCTTCAGTATCAGTAAAAGGAAACCGGTGCTGTTAGCATGATCGTAGCATCGCTAGCATGAAGAAGCTGGATTTAAAATTTCTGCTGAAAGTCTCGACATTAAGCTCAGACAAGCAGAATAAAAACAAGACTAAATCATCACTGATGTGATCTTAGTGTTTAATGTGTGTGTGTGTGTGTGTGTGTGTGTGTGTGTGTGTGTGTGTGTGTGTGAGAGAGAGAGAGAGAGAGAGAGAGAGAGACGCCATGAGAATTTCTCGGAAGTGAGATCGATATGCGCGGGTGGACGTGACGGTAAACCGAATTATTCTGTTTTTCAACTTTATTACTGTTTTGGATTTGAAATTATTTCCTGAGAAATACAGATGAAGTGGGAATAAGTGAGCGCTTTATTACTATTGGATCTGAGAGAGAGAGAGAGAGAGAGAGAGAGTGTGTGTGTGTGTGTGTGTGTGTGTCAGGAGTGTCGGATTACAGTCGTACAGAGACTTCTTCTTATTTATCAAATTCAACTTATGAAATCTTTTGCCCTTGACTGACTGGATTAGATTAGATTAGATTAGATTAGATTAGATTAGATTAGACTTGGACTCCAAGCACCAGAGACACACACACACACACACACACACACAGCGCTTTATAGTGGCAGCAGTCCTGAGCCACACGTCGATTTTATTGACACGACCTTTTAATCTAAATTAAGTTACAATAATAACGTCTTATCTTGGAATAATTAGATATTGACATAATGTCATAAAAACAAGGTGTTTGGTCAGAGTGAAGATATATTGGGTCAGTATTTAGTCGTCTCTGCTGAGATTAAACAATGGTTTTAGTAAAAAAACAAAAAAAAGAAATTATTAAACAATTTTAAATAATGTAAAAAGTAAATTATAATAAAAACCTAATGTTTATTAAATAAGTATTTTGGTTAATATAATGAGGTTTTGGCTCAGATCGTGTCGGAATCGTCTGGTATTGGTCACTAGTTGTTTTTGTGACTTAAGCTTGTCCAGTTCCCATCATGCAGCTCAGCAGGGTCACGTTGTCGCGGTTATAGTCACGTCTGATTAGCGCCGCGTGTCTGTTTAAAGGCAGTGTTTCAGTCTGGTCTTGTGCCGCGATTTGTTCCAAGCATTAGCATTAGCCTACAGTACTTAGCTGTTAGTCATAGTTTAGTCGTAGTCCTGGTGTCCACGTCCCTGTCCCCGCGTCCTGCGCTCATGTCCTGCACCTCATTCGCTGCTTATCTTTCATTATTTTGAGTCCAAACCAGGTTAATGTCTTTAAATAACTTCAATAAGTGTTAATAAGGATCTTCTGATTAAGAAAACCTCAGCGTGATGTGAGGTTGTGATGGTGACTGCGCCCCACACACACACACACACACACACACCCACACACTGCAGCCACCTCCTGAGTGATCAGATAGCAGAGTGTGTGGTGTAAATACATTTCCATCTTGACATTTGATAAAAATAAGACAGAACTGATGTCAGGTTGGTAAAACAGATCTCCGGGAGCAGAGAGGTGATAATGTGAGCGTGACGGAGGAAAACCTCGGTGGATTCCGGAGAACGGGAAGGAAAAGAGCGGCGCTTTGATTCTCCTTATCAGCAGACTCGGGGTTGCAGGCCTGCAGCGGCGCTGAGCAATAACTCTGTGATTACAAGTTGCGTCTGTCATGGCAATCTTAACGTGACACTAACAAGCAGAAGCGCGAGCTGGGGAATAAGCCCTCTTATGAGCTCTGAGCCTCAGCGCTCAGCCTTCACGCTCAGGATCGGTAATGAGCTGAGAAACCGCCCACGTCCTGCGTCCTACACCTCCGTCCCGCTTCCCGCGCGCTCCACACCTCCCACGCCGCCGCGCTGATCAAAGCCGACGCCCACGTCAACTCCAGCCCAGACAGGATGAAACGCCTTTACGCTAAATGATCTGGTCTAGTGAACAGCGCGCGGAGCGATGGTGATAGCGATAGCGATCCAGGCCGCGAGATCATCAAGCTCCAGAAATTTACTAATTAGTTTAGATGATAATTAATGAAATTAGTGATGGATGATAAGAGGTCTCCTGTGTTATTCAGACGGGATTAGTTTCCTCTACCTGTGTGTGTGTGTGTGTGTGTGTGTGTGTGTGTGAGCATTAAAAATGTTCCTGCGATCTTTGTGTAAATCACATCTATGACACACACACACACACACACACACACACACACACACACACTCCTTATTTCACAACTAATTCCCCAATTGCCTTTATTAAAAGGTCTGTAGGAGGCGTGGCTTGTGATCATTGGCAGGTCACATGACTGTAGCAGGTCTGTAGTGTGTGCCTGGACTCGGACACGCCCTTTAACACCTGGTGTGGATTTCATTGATTTACATGTTTGGCTTCTATCGAAAAAGAAAAATTCATGTTTTTAAAATAAAAAAACACAACCCCTTATTTCCAGTGCAGCCTTTATTCCTCATGTCAAGTCAGATGGGGATGAATTTACCTCGAGTTATTTTTAATAATAACATAATATGACAAACCTGGTTGGATTTGGAATAAAATCCCAGAGATGCTCCGGGACAAATGACATCAGACGGGTGTGTGTGGAGAACTACAGTAATCCCGTCTGAGGAGAGCGTCTGTAAATTTATTACATGCAGACATTTGTTCACTAAAAACAACAAAAGTGATGCTTTTAACAGGTCACATTGTGGTTGTTGTTGTTGTTTTAATTACATTGTTTATGTTAAAATTATTTGTTCTCTGACAAACAAAGATTGTCTACAGTTGATAACAATTGAAAACTGCTAGAGAACTTTATATACAGTAACCTAAACGCAGACACACTGTGACCAGCCTATCACTTTACTTCTTACTGTCACATGATCAGTAAAGCTGAGACACGCCCTGTACAACACAGCAGCTTAACTGAGTCCAAAGGCATTTTAGAAACTTGTTGAAGGTAAAACAGGCCGTTTACACTCTGTTAATGTCATCGCCGTCACTCCAGCAGTAATAAACGTCAGGCGCGTCGCTTAACGTCCGCCATACGCTCTGTAAAACACGACGTCGTTTGATCTGGATGTTGTGTGAACACCATGTTATAAACTGTTATAACCCTGTGTGTGTGAACCTGTGAGCACTGCGGTGAAGCTCAGAAATAACTTTAAAAAATCTTAAAATATGCAGTGATTTGTGTATAGAGACATCGGGACTCGAACCAAACCTGCACAAAATATTCTCCATCAGTTTGCAGAACTAATTTACTTTGCGTAATTTACTTTCATTAAAAAAAAAACTGATTTAATTATTTAATTATCTCATTCTTCTCATGAACTGTTCAGATTAACACCATCAGACACAGACGCTACTGTATATAACCCCATAACCACATAATAACCCCATAACCACATAATAACCCCATAACCACATAATAACCCCATAACCACATAATAACCCCATAACCACATAATAACCCCATAACCACATAATAACCCCATAACCACATAATAACCCCATAACCACATAATAACCCCATAACCACATAATAACCCCATAACCACATAATAACCACATAACCACATAATAACCACATAATAACCCCATAACCACATAATAACCCCATAACCACATAATAACCCCATAACAACAATAATAACCCCATAACCACATAATAACCACATAACCACATAATAACCACATAATAACCCCATAACCACATAATAACCCCATAACCACATAATAACCCCATAACCACATAATAACCCCATAACCACATAATAACCCCATAACCACATAATAACCCCATAACCACATAATACCCCCATAACCACATAACCACATAATAACCCCATAACCACATAATAACCACATAACCACATAATAACCCCATAACCACAATAATAACCCCATAACCACATAATAACCACATAACCACATAATAAACACATAATAACCCCATAACCACATAATAACCCCATAACCACATAATAACCCCATAACCACATAATAACCACATAACCACATAATAACCACATAATAACCCCATAACCACATAATAACCCCATAACCACATAATAACCCCATAACCACATAATAACCCCATAACCACATAATAACCACATAACCACATAATAACCCCATAACCACATAATAACCCCATAACCACATAATAACCACATAACCACATAATAACCACATAATAACCCCATAACCACATAATAACCCCATAACCACATAATAACCCCATAACCACATAATAACCACATAACCACATAATAACCACATAATAACCCCATAACCACATAATAACCCCATAACCACATAATAACCCCATGACCACATAATAACCCCATAACCACATAATAACCACATAACCACATAATAACCACATAATAACCCCATAACCACATAATAACCCCATAACCACATAATAACCCCATAACCACATAATAACCCCATAACCACATAATAACCACATAACCACATAATAACCCCATAACCACATAATAACCCCATAACAACAATAATAACCCCATAACCACATAATAACCCGATAACCACATAATAACCACATAACCACATAATAACCCCATAACCACATAATAACCCCATAACAACAATAATAACCCCATAACCACATAATAACCCGATAACCACATAATAACCACATAACCACATAATAACCCCATAACCACATAATAACCCCATAACCACATAATAACCCCATAACCACATAATAGCCCCATAACCACATAATAACCACATAATAACCACATAACCATATAATAACCCCATAACCACATAATAACCCCATAACCACATAATAACCACATAACCACATAATAACCACATAATAACCACATAATAACCCCATAACCACATAATAACCCCATAACCACATAATAACCCCATAACCACATAATAACCACATAACCACATAATAACCCCATAACCACATAATAACCCCATAACCACATAATAACCCCATAACCACATAATAACCCCATAACCACATAATAACCACATAACCACATAATAACCCCATAACCACATAATAACCCCATAACCACATAATAACCCCATAACCACATAATAACCCCATAACCACATAATAACCACATAACCACATAATAACCCCATAACCACAATAATAACCCCATAACCACATAATAACCCCATAACCACATAATAACCACATAATAACCCCATAACCACATAATAACCACATAACCACATAATAACCCCATAACCACATAATAACCACATAATAACCCCATAACCACATAATAACCACATAACCACATAATAACCCCATAACCACATAATAACCACATAATAACCACATAATAACCCCATAACCACATAATAACCACATAATAACCACATAATAACCCCATAACCACATAATAACCCCATAACCACATAATAACCCCATAATAACCACATAACCACATAATAACCCCATAACCACATAATAACCCCATAACCACATAATAACCCCATAACCACATAATAACCCCATAACCACATAATAACCCCATAACCACATAATAACCACATAACCACATAATAACCCCATAACCACATAATAACCACATAACCACAATAATAACCCCATAATAACCACATAACCACATAATAACCCCATAACCACATAATAACCCCATAACCACATAATAACCCCATAACCACATAATAACCCCATAACCACATAATAACCCCATAACCACATAATAACCACATAACCACATAATAACCCCATAACCACATAATAACCACATAACCACAATAATAACCACATAATAACCACATAACCACATAATAACCCCATAACCACATAATAACCCCATAACCACATAATAACCACATAATAACCACATAATAACCCCATAACCACATAATAACCCCATAACCACATAATAACCCCATAATAACCACATAACCACATAATAACCCCATAACCACATAATAACCCCATAACCACATAATAACCACATAATAACCACATAACCACATAATAACCCCATAACCACATAATAACCCCATAACCACATAATAACCACATAACTCCAGTGTGCTGTCTTTTACCCTTCAGTCCTGAATAAGGAGTTAAAGATGCCCTTAACTCCACCAGAGAGTTGTTTCAGACACGTCCCTGACCTTTGACCTGTTCTTCATTCCACTCCTTCACATGTAGACAGAACACACGTTTATCTTCTCGTTTTCTAATGCAGCTTTCAAAAGCACAAAAACCCCAGCGTGAGATGTTCAGCTCTGACGCAGTCCTGGGTTTAGACACATTCACCGTCTACAGGATCATTTAGTCATCAATCCATTTTCCTCAGAAACACTCGACACAGATGAGGATGATGATGATGATCATGATTAAATATTATGTGACATGGGAGCCTTTATTTTTTTATCTAACTAAACAGCAGCTTCTCCATCAGTGTGTGGTGTGTGTGTGTGTGTGTGTGTGTGTGTGTGTTTGTGTGTGTGTGTGTGTGTGTGTGAAAGAGTTAAATTCCGCCACAATACAGCCTGTGGGGATTTTATAATGTTCATAAATGTCACATGCACGCTCTATAAACAATTACAAACAAACACACACACTATACTGTACACACACGGACACAAACACAAAGCCTGCAGCGGCAGCGGCGGCGGCGGCGGCGCGAGCGACGGGTAAATCCTCCAACAAATGATCATTGTGAAGTCTTCATTTAGGATCTGTGTCACAGTGTGGTTTTAAACATGTAAGTTTATGTAATATCCTGAAGAGCGTAGGCCGTAGCTCCTCGGCTCGCACGCTGACAACGACTCGCATTCACCAGAAAAAAGGAAGAAAAAAGTTCCGTGAGGTTTAGAAGCTGTTTACACGACTTTACTGCCAGGGTGAATTATCTCTCTACACTACAGTGTGGGAAGCAACTGTTTCTGAATCCCTGAAGGACTGGGCAAGGGTGTGTGTGTGTGTGTGTGTGTGTGTGTGTGTGTGTGTGTGTGTGTGTGTGTGAGAGAGAGACACAGCACACCGAAGGCCTTTTCTGCAACCCAGCGTTTGAGTAAAAATGCATATGGCACTGAATAAAGCGCACACGTCCTGCAGTTTATCATAAAATATAAGCAGGAATTCAGTGAACAATGCAGGAGCTCACGACAGTTCATGTAAAATAACGAATCCTCATCTCCAGCCTCCTGATAATAACAACACGCTGTGGCCTTACGAGCCTGTAAAGAAATCTCATTAGTGTGTAAAAAGAACTGAGAATAAACCATTTTTATTTTTACTCCATCGACTCAGGAATATTTAGGAATGCTTATGAATGTTCATGATGAGTTAGGAATGTTCCGGAATGCCCCCTGGGTAAACCCTGTGCATGAGGTCCAGCGTCAGTGCTTTAAATGTCCCGAGTGAGCCACTGGAAGGTCCCTTTGGGTCGTCTTTATGATGGAGAGGACATTACTCCAGTCTCAGTGGAGGACAGAGACTCTCCTGTCTACACCTGCTCGTTATCCTGGGACTGGAGT
The DNA here is from genome assembly GCA_030522415.1 of Channallabes apus. Lineage (NCBI taxonomy): Eukaryota > Metazoa > Chordata > Actinopteri > Siluriformes > Clariidae > Channallabes > Channallabes apus. Next base: position 26,381,270 of record CM060129.1, on the reverse strand, counting down.
TTAAAGGTCATGTGAGTGTGTGGAAAGTTCCTGGTGGTCAGAGTCGGGTTCCGCAGCCGAGATCTACATTCACATCTATTCTTCATCTCAATGTGACGTGTTTGAGACTTTACTAGCATCAGGACCACGAAACCTGTAAGCGGACTGAGGCCCTGAGTGTTTGTACACACGTACACTACAGTACAGTACAGTACAGGGATTTTATTTATTTCTCTACGTTTCACAAACCGTGTTGATGGAGCATCTGAAAATCAGTCCTTTCATGGTGAAGATGTTCAGTAAGTCGGTTCTCAGTGTTCCAGCTTAAACAGGAAAAACTTTTCTGATGACTTTGATGTCCGAGTGTGATTATTTTCTGACTGACCGTCATGGGCTTGACGTGGTCCCGCGTGGTCCCGACTGAAATATCCCTGTGTGTACCTGAAACTAGCGTTTATTTCTCTTTCTCTTTATTCTTTGCCTTTTTGTTGTTAATGAAATTTAACAATGAAAACTAAAAAAGATTAATACAATGATAAAAGAATGAGACGCCGGCAAGCGGTGAAATAAATCAAATCTTTTGTTAATATATCACTGCATGATCAGTCCTGCTTTTAATGATCTCATTAATCAGAGGTTTAATTGAATCGTAATGTGTGTGTGTGTGTGCGTGTGTGTGTGTGTGTGTGAGAGAGATGGAGGAGATTTTTATTACACTTTTAGTTCAGTTGTCTAATAAACTAAACCTCGTGTTGGTGTTAATTATGAACACATGGGTTCTGCTATGTGGTATTTCATCAGTTTAATAACTAAACTTCACTCAGTCTTTAGTAGACCGGCGTGACCTTTGACCCAAGCCGGATCCTGAACTTTAAAAATGGGGCGTCCAGTCGAGAACCCAAGAAACAACAGGAATTGAGATGTTGTGGCGCCCCCTATCTGTGGCCTTATAAGCAAATATAAAAAAGTGTCGAGTCATTACGAATAAAACGAATAAAACATCTTATTTACGAAGATAAATGTATAAATTTAGTATCATTACTGTAGCTAACTGTAGCATTAATAAAGCCAATGTTTATTCAAATAATTTTTGATAAAATGCCAGTTGTTTGGTCATGTCTGTTGTAGTCAGAGTGATGAGTTTTTGTGTTCGCCAGCTGAATTTGGACAACGATATATAAATATATATATAAATATAAAACATTTATTTATTTTTTTAAACAGAGATTTAAACAACGGATTTTAACAGTGTTAAACAAATCATGTTGTGCAGCTTGACAGAAAAGTTGTAAAAGATGTTTTTATTATCTCTTTTAAACCTAGCCTCAATGCTCATTGGTTCAACACTCCTTAGCTCCACCCACACTCATTAGCTCCACCCACACTCCTTAGCTCCACCCACACTCCGCTCCTAATTTCCTAATTTAATCATCACATTCCATTGCAAGAAGTTAAATATATTGAACAAATTAAGACTGCCAGCTCCGAAAACACACACACACACACACACACACACACACACACACTGCTTAAACTGTATTTTATAGATATCAGTGTTGAGTCACTGCAAATGGTGGATGTTCTTATTTATCAAGGGTTTATAGCTTTTAGTAGCTTCAAACACACACACACACACACACACACACATAGGTTGATTATAGACTGAGTGCACGGTTTAGATCTGCTGGAGCTGAGCTAGCGAGAAGCAGTCAGGCGCACCCTCATTTGCATGACCCCAGGGACTCATGGGAACTGTCAATAAGTTGGATGTCCTTCTCTCTTTTCCTTCTGCTGTGTAATCACCTCAGCACACACACACACACACACACACACACACACACACACACACAATGATTTTCTCCTCTCATACGTGTTTGGTTAAATCTCTTTTTAACTGTTCAACACTTCCAGCTCTGACATTATTATTGTTGTTATGATGATGATGATGATGATGATGATATTAGGAGTGATTGATGTCTAAGCTCTTTGAGGAGCAGCTGCTCTGCGCTGTCCGAGGTCCTGAACCTCAGCCCCCCCCCCCCCCCCCCAGTCCAGCCCCTGTGTGAGGATGAGGAGGAGAAGCTGGAGGACGTGGAGTGAATCACAAGCAGGAGAAGCCTGAGGTTTCCTGTGGAGACTCCTGGGTCACAGAGCCTCCTTCTGCAGGCAGGACGTGTGTGTGTGTGTGTGTGTGTGTGTGTGTGTGTGTGTGTGTGTGTGTGTGTGTGATGGTGGTCAGAATAACTCTGAATACTAAAATGTTCTGTGCGTCAGGTTCAACAGGACGCGCTGATCTTCTCCGGAGTGTCTGCATGCACACATTAAACACCCCCCCCTCCCCCTCCCCCTCCTCCTCATCCTCATTCTCCATCATCATCCTCATCATCATCATCACTGCACGCTTACCTCCTGAGCTGTGTCCGGTCCTCATCATGTTCCCGCGCTCACCGCTGCGTACCGTCTCTCTGCCTCACTCTGTGTGTGTGTGTGTGTGTGTGTGTGAGACCCTCCGTACAGACTCTTCCTCCGCACTTGATTGACAAGTCCAGCACTGCGATCCTGTGGTTCCTTCTTTCACTCTACAGACTCGCCACTGCGGCAGCCGCAAATCTCACGCGCACCCGACCCACGCACGAGCCCGCACGAGACCGCACCGCACCGCGCGCCGCTTCCCCGCACACTGACACGCGCGCGGCTCCTCACACGGACCTGGGCTTCATCTGCCTCCTCCTCCTCCTCCTCCTCCTCCCGCCCGGCGTTAATACTGCTCACACACACACACACACACACACACACAGAGGGAGAGAGAGAGAGAGAGAGAGAGATGTGTGTGTGAGTGTGTGTGTGTGTGTGTTCTTCAGTGTGAGATCTACAGCACACACACACACACACACACACACACACACACTCTGATGTCTGTTCAGCCGGAATATACTCTGCACTTTAACGACATTTAAAAGTACTAAAGGTACTCAATCAAAAAAGAACCCCAACCCCCCCCCTCACACACACACCAGTAACACACACACACACACACACACACATACCAGTAACACACACACACACACACACACACCAGTATCATCAACCTGTATATTAGATCCTATACCGACACATTTTCTTAAACAGATAGTACCAGTAATAACAGAACCGTTGTTGAGAATAATTAATTCCTCACTTAGCATTGGTTATGTTCCAAAATCTTTTAAATTAGCAGTTATCAAACCAATAATTAAGAAACCTGACCTCGACCCCTGTCAGCTGTCCAATTACAGGCCAATATCAAACCTCCCCTTTATCTCTAAGATTCTGGAAAAGATAGTAGCGGAGCAGCTATGCTCATATCTACATCGAAATGGCATACATGAACTGTATCAGTCAGGATTTAGGCCTCATCACAGCACAGAAACAGCACTCGTTAAAGTAGTAAATGACCTCCTATTGGCCTCTGATCAGGGTTGTGTAACTATGCTTGTATTACTCGACCTCAGTGCAGCTTTTGACACTATTGATCATGCTATTCTTCTTCACAGATTAGAAAATCTAGTAGGAATTAAGGGTACAACCCTCTCCTGGCTCAGATCCTATTTGACTGATCGTTATCAGTATGTAGACTTAAATGGTGATTATTCTGCATGTTCTCTAGTGGAGTTTGGCGTTCCGCAGGGTTCAGTTTTAGGCCCACTGCTTTTTTCCCTTTACATGCTTCCTCTGGGCAACATAATCCGTAAGCATGGTATTAGTTTTCATTGTTATGCTGACGACACACAGCTATACGTCTCAACAAAACCTGATGAGAAAAACCATCTTACTAAAGTTGAGCAATGTGTTCAGGACATAAGAAATTGGATGCTAATTAACTTCCTTCTGCTTAATCCGGATAAGACAGAAGTTCTAGTCATAGGACCGCATACAGCTAGAAGTAAAATCTTAGATCTCACCGTAACTTTAGATGGCCTTTCTGTTCCGTCAAGTGCAACAGTAAAAGACCTCGGCGTGATTATAGATTCCAGCCTTTCATTTGAAGCTCATGTAGATAATATCACCAGGATAGCATTCTTTCACCTTAGAAATATCGCCAAAATAAGAAATATATTGTCGCTAAATGATGCAGAAAAACTAGTTCATGCTTTTATCACTTCTAGGTTGGACTATTGTAATGCCTTACTGTCTGGTTGTTCAGTTAGGTGCATAAACAAGCTTCAGCTAGTCCAAAATGCAGCAGCGAGAGTCCTCACTAGAACCAGAAGATATGAGCACATCACCCCTATCCTATCTTCACTGCATTGGCTCCCTGTGAAATTTCGCATTGATTTTAAAATACTACTCTTGACATATAAGGCATTAAATGGTCTCGCGCCGCAGTATCTGAGCGAACTGCTAGTGTCTTACGATCCGCCACGCCTACTTCGGTCAAAGGATGCAGGCTGCTTATCAGTACCGCGTATTATGAAAACTACAGCTGGGGGCAGAGCTTTTTCTTACAAAGCCCCAAAATTATGGAATAGTCTTCCAAATAGTGTTCGGGACTCAGACACAGTCTCAGTGTTTAAGTCTAGGCTAAAAACCTATTTATTTAACCAAGCATTTTATAAATAGATTTGCCATAAGGTAAAGGAGCAGATCTGGGGGACTCATGGACGTAGAGTATTATGGTGAACTGGTATGTTTAGATGCTGTCTTCCTCACTCTCATTTGATCACTCAGGTTTGTTGACGGTGAGGTGATTGTTTGCTTTACATCTCAGGGAGCCCTCATGTTTGTGTTTCCTTCTGGCTCTCCCTTTTAGTTATGCTGTCATAGTTAGTCCTGCCGGAGTCCCTGCTTGCACTCTACAGTAAATATACATTCACATTAGACATTGTGACTGTGACCATACCTAATTGCAATCTCTCCTCCTCTTCTCTTCCTCCCCCTCTTTCTCTTTCCTCTCTCCCCCTGTCTCCCCCTTTCACTCTTTCTCTCTCTCTCTCTGTCGAGCTACACATGTGGTTCCTGAGCTGCCAGTGATCCAGACTCCCTCTGCCCTCCGGACCTGTCTGATCCATCCTGGTGCCCGGTTTCTGGTTGGAGGTCTCGTCGCATGGATGCCCCGTGTGTCTCTTTAGGATGCGTCTGGTGTCTGGGGATGATTGGGGATGTGGTCAGCTGTTTCTCTGAGGACTTGACAATTCGATAGTTCAGGACTGGAACTTTCTACAAGTCTATCTGAGTCTCGAATAACTACTGGACTCCATTTTACATCAAGTATTATAACATCAATTAACATCAACTATTATAGCTGAACCTAACACTTACCCCTGTATAAATGCAGATCATTTCCTGCTATCTGTTTCACCCAGATGAGGATGGGTTCCCTGTCGAGTCTGGTTCCTCTCAAGGTTTCTTCCTATTACCGTCTCAGGGAGTTTTTCCTTGCCACTGTCGCCCTCGGCTTGCTCGCCAGGGAATATCTGAACATTTTGATTCATACACATTCACATTCCATACAAACTTAAATAATTCTTTTGATTGTGTAAAGCTGTTTTGAGACAATGTCAATTGTTAAAAGCGCTATACAAATAAAACTGAATTGAATTGAATTGAATAGTAACACACACACACACACACCAGTAACACACACACACACACCAGTAACACACACACACACACCAGTAACACACACACACACACACCAGTAACACACACACACACACACCAGTAACACACACACACACACACACACACACACACCAGTAACACACACACACACACCAGTAACACACACACACACACACACACACACACACACACACACACACACACACACACACACACACACACACACCAGTAACACACAGTCCAGTTTGGTCCCCTTTTATTGTCTCAGAGTGAAACTGGTACTGAAATCTGTGGTGCACCTGAGAAGCTGTGAGTACTGAACCTGTACACTGGTACACCTAGGTTTAGGTTTAGGTTTAGGTTTAGTTTATTTATAAAGCACATTTCTAACAGCCCCAGACTGACCAAAGTGCTGTACATCCACATCATGACATCAGAAAAGTACACCATACACACAAAATCTTCATAGGCACAGTAGAGCCTAGGCCTGGGACAACAGATGGGTTTTAAAAAGGTTTTTAAAAACAGTCAAACCAGGAGCCGTTCGGATATCAACTGAAAAGTCATTCCAAAGACGATGCCCAATCACAGACAAAGCACGGTCACCTCTACGCTTAAGTCTGGAGTGTGGGATTAAGAGGAGGTTCTGGTCACAGGATCTCAAACTTCTCATGATGGTGCAGCAACTCAGCTTTTGACACTATTGATCATAGTATTCTTCTTCACAGATTAGAAACTGTAGTAGGAATTAAGGGTACAGCAAGGGTGCATCTCTAGTACCATTGGCACCATTAAGTCTGCGTCTCTTGTACTAGTAGTAACACCAAGGGTGCATCTCAAGTAACAGTGGTACCATCACACTGCAATGTTGTATTTATTATTATTATTATTATTATTATTATTATTATTATTATTATTAATAATAATAATAATAATAAAGTAATACTAATAATAATATGAGAACAGGAAGTTCATATGATGAACATGTGATCATAAACAGATAAATGATATACAGAGCTGTAAAGTTGTTGTTATCCAACATCAACAGGAAAAATACCTACAGACTTTAAACCTGTGAAGAGAAATTCAGGACCAAGGACCAAAACTGAATGTACAGAGCAAGTAATGGCACTCTGACTCTAAATGAGTGTGTGTGTGTGTGTGTGTATGTGTGTGTGTGTGTGTGTGTGTGTTTGTATGTGTGTGTGTGTGTGTGTCACTGCTCTGGCTTTCATTCTGTTTTTAGGAAATGACACAGAAAGCAGCGCGTGCTTTAGCTTTTACAGAACCATGTTTATTAAATCAACTCAATGTTTCAGAGTCAGACACACACACACACACACACACACACACAGGCACTGCTTCTTCTTCTTCTAATGCTTTTTACTCAGACTAATTGTAGTTTTATTTATTATGTTATTGACAAGGAAGGTGATGATGATGATGATGATGAAGGTTATGATGATGAAGGTAATGATGATTATGATGAATGGAGGTGATGATGAACGTGATGATTCTGATGTTGATGACTGATGATGATGATGGTGATGATGATGATTATTTTGATGATGATGATGATGATGATGATGATGATGACGATGAATGGAGGTGATGATGAAGGTGATGATTCTGATGTTGATGACTATGATCATGATGGTGATATTGATGATGAAGGTGATGACTATGTTGATGAAGGTGATGATTCTGATGTTGATGACTGATGATGATGGTGATGATGATGAAGGTGATGATGATTATTATTTTTATGATGATGATGATGACGATGATGATGATGATGAAGGTGATGATGACTGGTGATGAAGGTGATCATGATGGTGATGATGATGAAGGTGATGATTCTGATGGTGATGATGATGAAGGTGATTATGATGATTATGTTTATGATGATGATGATGATGATGATGATGAAATTGATGATGACTGGTGATGAAGGTGATGATTCTGATGTTGATGAATATGATCATGATGGTGATGATGATGAAGGTGGTGATGATGATGATTATTTTTATGATGATGATGAATGGAGATGATGGTGAAGGTGATGATTCTGATGTTGATGACTATGATCATGATGGTGATAATAATGAAGGTAATGATGATGAAGGTGATGATGATGAAGGCGATGATGATGAAGGTGTTGAAGCTGATGATTCTGATGTTGATGGTGATGATGATGAAGGTAATGATGATGAAGGTGATGATGATGAAGGTGATGATGATGACTATTTTTATGATGATGATGACGATGAATGGAGGTGATGATGAAGGTGATGATTCTGATGTTGATGACTGATGATGATGGTGATGATGATGAAGGTAATGATGACTATGGTGATGAAGGTGATGATTCTGATGTTGATGGTGGTGATGATGAAGGTGATGATAATGATTATGTTTATGATGATGATGATGACTGGTGATGAAGGTGATGATTCTGATGTTGATGGAGGTGATGATGATGAAGGTAATGATGATGAAGATGATGATGATTATTATTTTTATGATGATGATGATGACAATGAATGAAGGTGATGATGAAGGTGATGATTCTGATGTTGATGACTGATGATGATGGTGATGATGATGAAGGTGATGATGATGATTATTTTGATGATGATGATGATGATGATGACGATGAATGAAGGTGATGATTCTGATGTTGATGACTGATGATGATGGTGATGATGATGAAGGTGACGATGATGAAGGTGATGATGATGATGATGATGATGATGATGATGTTGAATGAAGGTGATGATGAAGGTGATGATTCTGATGTTGATGACTGATGATGATGGTGATGATGAAGGTAATGATGACTATGGTGATGAAGGTGATGACTATGGTGATGAAGGTGATGATTCTGATGTTGATGGTGGTGATGATGAAGGTGATGATGATGATTATGTATATGATGATGATGATGAAGGTGATGATGACTATGGTGATGAAGGTGATGATTCTCATGTTGACTATGATCGTGATGGTGATGATGATGAAGGTAATTATGATGAAGGTGATGATTCTGATGATGATGAATGTTATGATTATGTTTATGATGATGAGGATGATGAAGGTGATGATTCTGATATTGGTGGTGACTATGCTTATGATGATGAGGATGATGATGAGGAGGAGGATGACTATGATGGTGATGATGATGAAGGTGATTATGATGATTATGTTTATGATGATGATGATGATGATGATGAAATTGATGATGACTGGTGATGAAGGTGATGATTCTGATGTTGATGAATATGATCATGATGGTGATGATGATGAAGGTGGTGATGATGATGATTATTTTTATGATGATGATGATGATGAATGGAGATGATGATGAAGGTGATGATTCTGATGTTGATGACTATGATCATGATGGTGATAATAATGAAGGTAATGATGATGAAGGTGATGATGATGAAGGCGATGATGATGAAGGTGTTGAAGCTGATGATTCTGATGTTGATGGTGATGATGATGAAGGTAATGATGATGAAGGTGATGATGATGAAGGTGATGATGATGACTATTTTTATGATGATGATGACGATGAATGGAGGTGATGATGAAGGTGATGATTCTGATGTTGATGACTGATGATGATGGTGATGATGATGAAGGTAATGATGACTATGGTGATGAAGGTGATGATTCTGATGTTGATGGTGGTGATGATGAAGGTGATGATGATGATTATGTTTATGATGATGATGATGACTGGTGATGAAGGTGATGATTCTGATGTTGATGGAGGTGATGATGATGAAGGTAATGATGATGAAGGTGATGATGATTATTATTTTTATGATGATGATGATGATGACAATGAATGAAGGTGATGATGAAGGTGATGATTCTGATGTTGATGACTGATGATGATGGTGATGATGATGAAGGTGATGATGATGATTATTTTGATGATGACGATGAATGAAGGTGATGATTCTGATGTTGATGACTGATGATGATGGTGATGATGATGAAGGTGACGATGATGAAGGTGATGATGATGATGATGATGATGATGATGATGTTGAATGAAGGTGATGATGAAGGTGATGATTCTGATGTTGATGACTGATGATGATGGTGATGATGAAGGTAATGATGACTATGGTGATGAAGGTGATGACTATGGTGATGAAGGTGATGATTCTGATGTTGATGGTGGTGATGATGAAGGTGATGATGATGATTATGTATATGATGATGATGATGAAGGTGATGATGACTATGGTGATGAAGGTGATGATTCTCATGTTGACTATGATCGTGATGGTGATGATGATGAAGGTAATTATGATGAAGGTGATGATTCTGATGATGATGAATGTTATGATTATGTTTATGATGATGAGGATGATGAAGGTGATGATTCTGATATTGGTGGTGACTATGCTTATGATGATGAGGATGATGAGGAGGAGGAGGATGACTATGATGATGATGAAGGTGATGTCCTCTTCCCATGTCTGTCACAGAGCGAGCCCTTCACACGCTGCTCAGGAAGATCAGAGCTCTAGAAGGAGGAAGATCTCGTCCCTCCCCAGGTGAAATAAGTGAAAACCCCACGACCTGCCGGTTCCAGGAGCGTTTCCGTGGTAGCGTGCGGTGAATCCCTGATGCGCTGGAGATTTACTTTGCGTCCTGAAGGTCAGCGGTGATTCAGGCAGCGTGTAGCTGATAGCAGAGATAGCACTCGTACCTGTCTCCAAGTTCTGCTTAAATTCAACAAACAGCCGCTATCACGTACTGACTTTTGTCCCACGGGTCGTATTTGCAGAAGATTTTTTTATTCCCCTCACAAGCTGCTATTATACAGAGAGCTGAGGAAATGGGTGTGATGGATATTTTTGGAGTGAGTGCAGCTTCTTCATTGTTCTGAGGCTTTTGACTGAAACAAGGCTAAAGTGTCTTTTAAAATAAACACCTAAAGTAGGACAGGTTTTTTCTTGGAGAGTGTTTCGCCTCAGGCACGGAGACAATCTACAAACAGAGCAGATCAAAATCTCAAGATATAAAAGTTATGCTAATCGTGACCTCAATATTAACATTCATGGGGTTTAATTTAAAACCAAAATATAAAGTTCAGTCTGACATTCTGCAGTTACAGCAAGCCGTCAGACGGTGGCGCTGCACTTCATCACTAATTTCAAGTAAGAAAAATGCTGCATTAAAATTTGGAAATGGTATCTACATATAAATGAGACGCTATAAATTTAGACAAGCTCCGCCCCTTTGCGCGATATGACTCTAAATGCAGCCTTATGTCTGATGTCTGCTTGTTTTTTGCTTTTTTTTTTAAAGATATTTGCTCAATTGTTTGTTTCTGCAGGTTTCCGTAAGCAATAAAAGCTTTTTCGTGAGTAGGGAGCAGCACGAGCGCGCCGCTTATCCACTGCAGTGCTTTTAGATTCTCAGAAAAGACATCACGAGCACTGGCTAGTCCGCAAAAAATAACCAAGATCGTTCCTGAGCTTTGGAGCTTGTTGTTCTTCCAGGTTTTAACACGACCCTAAAGACATTTAGCTGAAGAAATAACAAAACACTGAATCTGTTTGAGAACAACCCTCATGTGGACACGATCCAGACGCTGCTGTTGATCTCGTAACTTCAGCACCATGTGAGAGTGTGTGGTGGCCTGGAAACACCTTCACATCCCACTACCACACCTACAACTCCAGATCATCAACACTGACCTTAAAGGTGTTTATTTATATTCTTCTCCTTTTCATAAGCTTACATTCTGTAAGTCTCAGATTAACACAGAACTTGTTATTGTGCAGATATGATTAACTTTGATTATGTTTCAGTTCCATTGTTCAGCACATGTGGAAGGAGTCTCCAGTGTCAGTGTCGGACTGTAACTGTCCTAAAGACAGCTAACACACACAGCAGCTCAGCGCGTCGTCGTGTGTGTGAGAGAGTCTGAGACTGGTGTTCATGGCATCCCAGCAGCGTCTTCCAGGAAGTCTGACACCTCCAGGATCTGTGTGCGGTTCGAGCGTCTGCTGACTCGGCTCGTCTGGCATGTAAAGAAGGTGAAGCCGGTTCCCCCGAGGACGCTGCTTTAGAATCAGCACTTACTGAAACCTGGTCTACACCGGCTCCGAGCGCGAAAAACACCAGACATCATCTTTTCTCACGAAATCTGACATCACAATTCATTAACGTCCTCCAACAGGGCGTCAGGATCCGGCACAGGAGTGTGTGTGTGTATATAATGCAGCAGATTGAGACATTCTGCTGAGAGAGCTAGGTCAAGCGCACCAGGAAGAGTTTCCGTCTGTTTTCTGGTTCTTCTGCATTTTGTGTCATGTTTAAGTGCAGAAGTGAGACCGCGATGAAGCTGCTGAGGATTTCATATTCGAGACGTCTCCTTTCTCTCGGACGGATCTGAGACAACGCTCTGAATTTAAATAATTCACCATGACAGTAACACAGTTCTAAGGGTTCAAATCTCCCTTTATGTCTCTATATAACCTCCTGCTACACTAATGCACTTATCCCAGTGCGTCACTAGTGCTTGGACACCATCAAGGTAGAAAGTCTTCTATTGGACTCTCTGCTTCACGTCTGCAGCATCACACCAGCCTCCCAGGAACTCCTTTAATGAATCAAACATGTGGAAATGTGTTGGAGCGAGATCAGGACAGGGGACGTTGCGATAACTCCCGACCGAGTTCCTGTAACGTGTGAGTAGTGTCTATGATTGAGTGTGTGTGTGTACAGGTCACACACACAGATGCGTGTCTTAGGAAGGACTGCAGAGAGGTCCGAGACATCTAGGTGAGGATCAGCATTCACAGACGTACCGACATCTTTAAAACATTCGCACCGTTCAGATGTTTCACTGCAGTTAAGAGTCTCATCACCGGACTGTGACTGGAGTCTTCTGTAAATGTCAGTCTCTGTCAGTCTGTGAGTGGACAGGACAGATCCTGGAGCGGGACCTCATGTACAAATTCCTGATTCATTCCAAAAACATATCTGAGGATCTGATCAACATCTGATGAACCTGGCGGTGGAGTGTCAAGTCTGTATGAACTGAAGTGTAAATGTGAAGTGACTACAGCGAGGACTTTCTCCTGAGCAGGAGCTCCGTGACTCCCTGGTCTGTCCTGAGATCGCTGGTCTTGAGCTGGGAAACACCACGACAGCATCACATGACATCATGAGGGTCACATGATCCAGTCTTAACCAAAAACACGATACATTTACAAGGTGAGATTTCTGTCTGTGACTGAAAGTCCTACGCTGTAAAAGCAGGAATATTCAAGGCTCATGACCTTTACTGTGTGTGTGTGTGTGTGTGTGTGTGTGTGTGTGTGTGTGTGTGTGTGTGTGTGTGTGCGCAGGAGCAGTGGAAAAAGGAGAGATTATATTAGGAGAGATGTATTATAAGTCTTAGGGTGTGTGGTCAGGGCTCGCTCTTCATCCCTTGTTTCAGGTTAAAGCCATGAGGCTGAAGTCCTCCATCTGTTTACACTCAGACTATAAACACTGGATCAACTCTTTTATGTTTAGTCTTTTATATTATTTTATATTACTTTTTTTATATTACTCACTCTCTCACTCACTCACTCACTCACTCATTCACTCTCTCACTTGCTCTCTCACTCTCTCACTCACTCACACTCTCACTCTGTCAGTCTCTCACTCTCTCACTCGCTCACTCACTCTCTCACTCACTCACTCTCTCACTCTGTCACTCACTCTCTCACTCTCTCACTTGCTCTCTCACTCACTCGCTCACTCACTCTCTCACTCACTCACTCTGTCACTCACTCTCTCACTCGCTCACTCACTCACTCTCTCTCACTATCTCACTCTCTCACTCACGCTCTCACTCTCTCTCTCTCACTCTCTCACTCACTCACTCACTCACTCACTCTCTCTCTCTCTCACTCACTCACTCACTCACTCTCTCTCACTCTCTCACTCACTCCTGCCTACTAACAAGAAGCTGGGATATGCGAAGAATAAAGAATTTCACTGTGCAGTAATGTATGTGTGACGAATACGAGCTAAACGTAATATAGGTATCCACTAGGTGGCGCATGAGAGCCAACACAGTTGATGAGATGTTTGAAGGTTCAACCATCATCCTGATTGTTATGATCAATGTCGTAAAATTAAAACCTCTCCTCTCTCTTGTTCTTACTGAACATTTTAGAATAATTCCATCCAGAAGGCGGGAGCACGAAGCCGAGCGCTCAGCGGGTCGAAGGTGACGTGACGCTGCGCGGCAGTGTTAGTGCGCCATACTGATCTACAATAGCGCACAACTGTGACTGTTTGTTTAGTCACGCTGTGTCACGTTGTGCTACAGCGCCCCTAGTGGTGAGGTTGGTGTTGCACTGGGCAGATTGTATAATGTGTGTTTTTCAGCATATGACAGCCATCTTTAAACTGTACAATCAACTCTAATTCAGCCTCATGTAAGAGGAATAAATGCTCCAGAACTTCAGCATTAACATTCTGGTATGTTTTGTTTGTGGAGCATCATAAGTTTTACAGCGAGTGTGTGATGTATAAGATGTTCCGCCCTTGTCTGTGTTGGCCTGGTGTATAAACACACACAGTGTAGTGTAGATGCTTTTTCAGGAATAAAAGGCTGGCGAGATTTTCTGCAGGAGCGCTTTACAATCATTATTAATAGAACAATTTAAACACTGTGAAAGTCAGAGCATTTAAATGTCTTCGAAAATCATTTATGTTTAAATAACACCTGCAATTAAAAGGTTTTATATAATTTATTTAAAAATTCACGTTAGGTGAATTCACTAGGTGCATAAACAAGCTTCAGCTAGTCCAGAATGCAGCAGCGAGAGTCCTCACTAGAACCAGAAGATATGAGCACATCACCCCTATCCTATCTTCACTACATTGGCTCCCTGTGAAATTTCGCATTGATTTTAAAATACTACTCTTGACATATAAGGCATTAAATGGTCTCGCGCCGCAGTATCTGAGCGAACTGCTAGTGTCTTACGATCCCAAAATTATGGAATAGTCTTCCAAATAGTGTTCGGGACTCAGACACAGTCTCAGTGTTTAAGTCTAGGCTCAAAACCTATTTATTTAGCCAAGCATTTTATAAATAGATTTGCCATAAGGTAAAGGAGCAGATCTGGGGGACTCATGGACGTAGAGTATTATGGTGAACTGGTATGTTTAGATGCTGTCTTCCTCACTCTCATTTGATCACTCAGGTTTGTTGACGGTGAGGTGATTGTTTGCTTTACATCTCAGTTCCCCCTCATGTTTGTGTTTCCTTCTGGCTCCTCCCTTTTAGTTATGATGTCATAGTTAGTCCTGCTGGAGTCCCCCTCTGCCCTCTGGACCTGTCTGACTTGCTCGATAGTTCAGGACTGGAGTTTCCTACAGTCTACCTGATCCTCCAATAACAACTGGACTCCATATGAACTTCTCCACATCTCCTGTTATACTGAACCTCCAGCCTCCTAACACACAGTATGAGTGCAGATCAATCCCTGCTGTCTGTTATCACCCAGATGAGGATGGGTTCCCTGGTGAGTCTGCTTCCTTGAGAATGAGAAGGTTTCTTCCTATCACCATCTCAGGGAGTTTTTCCCTCAGCACCGTCACACTCGGCTCGTTCATCAGGGATGATCTGATCATTCTAGTGTACATTGTTTTATGTCCTAATTTATTTTCATAAATTTTTCTGATTGTTTGTTAAAAGTGCTACACTGATGAGGGTAAAGCAACAGATCAGTGCTGTTGCGTCGAGAGAACAGACGAGAGAGACGTGAATCCGTCTGCCGTCTGTTTGCCGTCTGTCTGCCGTCTGTCTATCTGCTGCGTGTCTGTCGTCTCCTACACAAAAGCAGAAGAGACGGAAAACTCAGGGATTTGTTATTGTTGTTGTTATTGTTGTTGTTGAGCCTACTGCTGTTCCTATAGAGGAGATTCTGGATCACTGACACCTCATGTCTTATCAACTGTCCCTCAGCAGAGACATTCCCTGACAACATTAGGATTACAGAGACTGAGACAGACAGAGAGGCTGATGGTTTGAGAAAGCTATATTCATGAGGGAGAAAACTCTTCATACTCACAGTAATGTAGAGATTCATTGACTGATTAACTGATTGATTGGCGCTTTATTAAAAAAAGAACTTGCAGTTTGTTTACATTGTGGATGTCACACGTCTGCATCATAAATAAATAAGAAATGCTGATTTTATTTCATATATTGCATTCATTGATTTGAAATAAAAAAGCAGAATTGAATTAAATAACTGTTGAGTGCTGTGAGTCTGCAGACGTGTCGGTGTGTGAACTCGTCCCTGTGCTCAGAATGTGTGTGTGTGTGTGTGTGTGTGTTGGCATTAACTATCCTATCATATATATATACTGTATATGTAAATTGTGTTTTTAAAGGCGGTTTCTGTTCATCTGCACTAATATAAACATCAAAACTCTAATTAAGCGAGTATTAATTACCTGACTCCACCCACTTCATAATCAGATCTTGTCATATCTGTACGCCACATTAGTTTGTTGTTGTTGTTGTTGTTGTTTTGTGTTTTAATAACTCTCTCAGATCACATCCCCATCCTTAATTACTCAGAGGAAAAACTCTTACATTCGTTACAAACCAGAACTTTTCTACAAGATTCTTTTCTTAATGAAATCATACGTGAAGAAAACGTTTTCCACCAGAGGGACACAAACATCATCCCAACAGTATGTTTGCTTTCATTAAATATGCAAATGTATCCAAGGAGCCTGATTTGCATGAATAAAAGTCAATCAGACGTTTCACCTGCAGTGAAATCATGGTGTTTATGTTGGAGTCTCGGATCAGCAGATGATCTGACGTCAGGATCTGATACTTCACGCGTCACGTCACGCGGCCAGACGCTTACAGAGACTGTGGAGAGCGCTAAATACAGTGTGTGTGTGTGTGTGTGTGTGTGTGTGTGTGTGTGTGTGTGTGTGTGTGTGTGTGTCGAGACGTTCCAGGATGTAATCAGAGCTCATTCACTGCACTCATTAAAGGACAGAAATACAGCTCCATCCCGGCTCGGTGCTTTAATGGATATTTGTCTTGAGCTACGATGTACGCTTACCAAACCTGCAGCTGTTGTGCAATATTGTGAGAAGTGAAACAATTACACGTAAATTATGAAGCTTTGTGTTTCGTGTCCTTTAATAACCTCTTCGTGCAACTCAGCAGCACACAGGCTGTTTTTTTTCCCTCTATTTTTCTATTTTTCTATTTTTTCCCCTGCAGCTTTTTCATCTCGTGTGCCGGGTATAAAAAGATGACAGTTCATTAGCTGTTCCTTTAACTTGGAGACGTACGCTCCATATATCCTGGAAGTATTGAATAAACCATTCTGGCTGTCAGTTACTGGGACAAAGAGCAAGAAGAAGAAAAGAAGAAGAAGAAAGAAGAAGAAAGAAGAAGAGCTCATTCATATTCTTTATTGTTGTATTTCAGATAAACTCTGACGTTAATCTTCTCTTGACCAGACTCCAGAAAGATGTGGATTTAATTGAACTATAAATTAAAAATGAGTAGAAACATAAAAGTGTGTGTATATATGTGTGTGTGTGTGGTGTGTGTGTGTGTATATGTGTGTATGTCTGTGTGTGTGTGTGTGTGTGTGTGTGTGTGTGTGTATATATGTGTGTGTGTGTGTGTGTGTGTGTGTGTGTTATATAGATATAATAATTAAGGATGTACTGTATTGATAGCATTTCCACTTTTATTTGGTGCTGAGAATTTACCCATCATGCATTAATCGATCGCCGGTTTCAGTGAACTTGTGGTGAATTTCCTTAAAGAGTCTCTGGTCGTGTCTCAGCGCTCGCTCATGTTAACCGCTCAGTCTGTCTCCGCGCTCATCAACCAGTCCAGAGGTTACATGTTTACATTTACCACGGCGGTGTGGGACCGCGGTCCAGCGGATATCAGGTAGGAGATGGAGACCGAGGTCCGGATCACACGGCCCCAGGACACGCCCCTGTTTCAGGCTGTCGGTGTGATCACCTGGTCTTACTGCGTCACATCAATCAGTTCTCACTCAACACTTCCACAGGAAACTAAACTATGCTGAGATTCGTTACAGTAAATAATCTGACATCGACACTTTAACGGAATTCCTGTCCTCATGTCCTCATGTCCTCATGTCCTGATGTCCTCATGTCCTCATGTCTTCTCGTCTTCTCGTCTTCTGGCTGGTGAAGGTGTTCCGGTTGTGCTCCAGGAGTTTGTGAATGCTTGGTGTTTTGATGTTTTGAAATTCCACATTGTGTGTATAATTTGCTAAACTAAATTTGTGTGTGTGTGTGTGTGTGTGTGTGTGTGTGTGTGTGTGTTGTGTGTGTGTGTGTGTGTGTGTGTGTTGTGAAGAACACTAAGCCTCTGCAATGCGTTACAGATCTCTCTGACTGACTGTACAGGATTCTTTAGCTGAACTCTGTCTCCATCTGCTGGACGAAGTGAGTCATTACATGGTGTCAGGTTCATTTCTAAATATTCTGTGCGAAGGGAAATGGTGACAGATTTGTGATCGTACATACACCAACAAAAAAATTAATAAACTAATTTTATTAATAAACTATTTTTCTGTCCTTTTCCTATTATTCCTTTTATTTATTATTTTTTTGTATTTAATGGGATAAAGCGGTATAGAAGATCCGAGCCACCAGGGGGCGCAGCGGAAATCATCGTGACTGTAGGTGTGTTCAAATCCCTCACGTGGCTCTGTTCTGCACACATTCACAGTGTTTACACTCTACTGAACACATTAATGCCTCTTTTCCACTGCATAGAACGACACGACACGGTTCAGTACAGCTCACTTCGGTTCGGCTCAGTTTGGCTCAGTTCAGCGCAGTTTGGCTCGGTTTGCGCTTCCACTGCAGTGTAGTAACGCTTTAGAGTGGGCGGGATTATTCACGTGTCGTTTTAGTCGCGGCGCCTCTACTGCCGTGACATCATCGTAAACGCCCCACAAACAAACACACAACAATGGAGCATATCGACGGCATGGTGTTCTTCATTCTCGGCATGTGGATGTTTTTAACAGCGAGACGAAGGAGTTTGTTTCAAAAGAGGCCGACGGTTAATACAAAAAGGTGCGTGCGATCCTTCTCTGGCTGTTTCTAAATATAGCGGTTCTGTTGTGTCTCGTGTCGCAAGTTCGGTGACGCAGTAATGACGATTTTCTCCGGCCAATCGGTGACCAGCAGAGTTTACACATCACGTTTTGGTAACGTTTCGGCGCACTTGGAACCTCGGCTGAGGTGGTACTAAAAAAAGGACCAGGTACCAGGTACTGTTCCCAGTGGAAAACCCCCCAAAAGTGAGCTGAACTGAACAGTGTCGTGCCGTACTATGCAGTAGAAAAGCGCCATAAGAGACACATTGTGGAACCTCAGCATATGAGTTTAATCTGTTCCGGAGTCGAAGTTCTTAAAGTGTCGTATTGTGAGACACGTTGTCCCAGAGGAAATAATGTAAACACAGATAATCCGTTCCAGACTACAAAATATTAACAATATTACAATTTACAACATTATAGTCATATCTGTTTCATATAAAAACAATCAAAACATTTATAAAAAGGCATATGAATTAAAATATGACATTTAAAACCTTTACATTAAACATTAAACCTGACTTAACCTTAATTTATGATTCCTCTTTTTTTCCTCTTTTGCTTTAAAAAAACAAACTGAATGCTTCATATAATAAGTCAATTATTTCATATAAATATAAAATTATTTGTAAGATGAGTAATAGAACATATCAAGATATTTTTTTGTAATTTTTGTCTGTCTGTTTATCTGTCTGTTTGTGCACACATCACGTAAAACTGAACTGATTTTAATGTTGTTGGTTTTTTTTCTATGCGGAAATTTAAATAGAAAACACCCTTATATCATAATATCATAAAAATCAACCTTGATAAAATCATTAGTTCATCTCAAAATTCAACAGATAGTGCTGTAAATTTTTTAATACACACTTATGAGTGTGCAATTGAAATCAACTTAACACGATCTCACACCTTCGTTCCACGCACTTCAAGGTAAACACTTTAAAAAAATTAATTCAACAGATTGGCATTGTATTATTTTTATTTTTTAAACGCTTTCATGAGTGTGCAATTAAATTCCACGCGTACAAAGTGGCGGTCATATCTACTGCAGTTAAACAATATAGACGTATGTTTAAAGCAGTACAGTGGTGAAGTGGTTAGCACTGTCACTTTGCAGGTGGTATTTTTTCATTGTGGTGCTTTATTACTAAAAGTCTGTTCAGTTTGTTCAGAAAGCACCAGGACAGAACACATGGAGGGCATTATGAAAACCAGAGTCAGGCTGAAAATTCCCTCCATCTCAGTATAACCTGATTATAGCTGTAACACAGTATGTGTAAATCAGATCACACGCTACCTTCACGTGTACAACATCTCTCATTTTCTACTGGTCACTCATACCGACTCTAAACTTGAAGTCATTTTTAAGATCAGATAAGTTTAAGTTACACCGTGGAACAAAAACATCGACATCTCCATGGACGTGTGTGTGTTTAGTAACTATCAATCTTCTTCATTAACTTTAGTGGTAATACGGTGATGTTGCATGATTTATTTTCACAAAAGAGTGAACTGTACGGGCAGCATTAAAGATTTAAACAAACAATACTGTACTGACACTCCTTCACAGTGATGTGATACTGTACACACTCGTGAGGCCACGCTGAAGCCGTACTGAACCCCGGGACTGAGGTGAACTTCCAGAGATTCCAAGTAGGAATTCTGAGCTGACGCTGAAGGGAATCGCACTGCATGATCGAATGATTAACAGTCATGTTGTTGTGTAGAGTTAGGAAGTAGGAAGTATAAAGTCAAGTGTTCCTCTATACACTACAGGTTACACACATTGGAAGGGAAAGTTGTTTCTCCGGAACTGAGGTGCAACACGTAACGGTACACGAGACTGGAGAAACAACTTTCCCTTCCAATGAGCTAAGCAGTACATCAACAGGAGTGATTGTTAAATGTGTGGAGAACTGCATTAGTTCCACTCCTGTTGGTGTACAGCTTCAGTCTGACTTTAAACCCTGACTTACAAATGACATTACAACAGAAACAGGGTTAATAAAGAGAATTTTAGTGTAACAGGGGATTATAGAGAGACATAAAGGGAGTGTTTACTCTCAGGACTGTGTTCTGTTATTCTGTGCAATCAAAAGTCCCGCTTTGTGTGTTAGTGTGTGTGTGTTAGTGTGTGAATTTCAGTCAGGTTTCAGGCCCCATCATAGTACAGAAACTGAACTAGTTAAGATTGCAAACAACTTGTTTTTAGCTTCAGACCAAGGCTGCATCTCAATACTAGTCTTACTTGATCTTAGTGCTGCATTTGACACTATAGATCGCTTACAAAATCACATAAGTATTCAGGGACAGGCATTAAAATGGTTTAGATCATACCTGTCTGATCGATACCATTTTGTAGATCTGAATGGAGAACCGTCTGGTGTAATGCCAGTGAAATATGGGGTCCCACAAGGGTCAGTTTTAGGACCTCTGCTGTTCTCAATATACATACTTCCCTTGGGTAACATCATTAGAAGACATGGGATTAGTTTCCATTGTTAGGCTGATGATACCCAATTATATATCTCGACAGTAAAAGACCTGGGCGTAATATTAGACAGTAACTTGTCTTTTGAAAATCACATTTCAAATATCACAAAAACAGTCTTTTTCCATCTTAGAAATATTGCCAAACTTAGGAGCATCTTATCCGCCTCTGATGCAGAAAAGCTGCTTCATGCATTCATGACCTCCAGACTGGACTATTGTAATGCATTACTACAGTAGGTGGTTGTCCTGCATCCTCAATAAACAAGATTCAGTTAATCCAAAATGCAGCCGCCAGGGTTCTCACTAGATCCAGAAAATATGATCATATAACGCCAATATTATCATCCCTGCACTGGCTACCTGTTCAGTTTAGAATAAATTACAAAATAGTATTACTTACATACAAGGCCTTAAATGGTTTAGCTCCCACATACCTAACCAGTCTTCTGATACGCTACAATCCACCACGCGCCTTAAGATCACAAAGCTCCGGACTTCTGGTAGTTCCCAGAATTTCAAAATCTACAAAAGGGGGTAGGGCTTTTTCATATTTAGCTCCAAAGCTTTGGAATAGCCTTCCAGACAGTGTTCGGGGAGCAGACACGGTTTCTCAGTTCAAAAGTAGACTCAAGACGCATCTTTTTAATCTGGCATACACATAACTCATCCCAGTACTCATACTCCAGTACACCTATACCGAATGGCAACTACGCTAATTCTCCCCATCTGTTCTGTATTTCTCTACCCATCCCGAGGCATCGGGAGATTTTGCCAGCTTCAGTAGACAAAGGCCGACCCTGCGAGGTTCCTGAGGCATCCAGAGAAGGACCAGCTCCAGCTGGATTCAGCTTTATGATGGTTGGAGCTACACATGCTGCTCCTGTGCTTCCAGTGATCCAGACCTCATCTGCCCTCTACACCTACTGACTCGTCCCTATGCTGAACTGGTCTTCATGTCAATTTAAATAATTTCTGTCATATTGAATTTTCACCTGCACAACACACAAGATGTTATATCATTTCTATCTGTTATCACCCAAATGAGGATGGGTTCCCTGTTGAGTCTGGTTCCTCTCAAGGTTTCTTCCTAATGCCATCTCAGGGAGTTTTTCCTTGCCACCGTCGCCGTCACCCTTGGCTTGCTCATCAGAGACACACTTCCAAATTTTTTTTTTTCTAAAAAATGTTCTTTAATTTTTGTGAAGCTGCTTTGAGACAATGATCATTGTTAAAAGTGCTATATAAATCAAATTGAAATTGTGTGTGTGTGTGTGTGTGTGTGTGTTAGTGTGTGAATGTGTTAGTGTGTGTTAGTGAATGTGTCTGTGTGAATGTGTTAGTGTGTGTGTGTGTTATTGAGTGTGTGTGTGAATGTGTGTGTGAATGTGTGTGTGTGTGTTAGTGTGTGTGTGTGAATGTGTCTGTGTGAATGTGTTAGTGTGTGTGTGTGTGTGTGTTATTGAGTGTGTGTGTGAATGTGTGTGTGTTAGTGTGTGTGTGTGTGTTTGTGTTAGTGTGTGTGTGTGTGTTTGTGTTAGTGTGTGTGTGTGTGTTATTGAGTGTGTGTGTGTGTGTTAGTGTGTGTGTGTGTTAGTGTGTGTGTTATTGAGTGTGTGTGTGTGTGTGTGTGTGTTATTGAGTGTGTGTGTGTATGTGTTAGTGTGTGTTAGTGAATGTGTCTGTGTGAATGTGTTAGTGTGTGTGTGTGTGTTATTGAGTGTGTGTGTGAATGTGTGTGTGTGTGTTAGTGTGTGTGTGTGTGAATGTGTCTGTGTGAATGTGTTAGTGTGTGTGTGTGTGTGTGTGTGTGTGTTATTGAGTGTGTGTGTGAATGTGTGTGTGTTAGTGTGTGAATGTGTCTGTGTGAATGTGTTAGTGTGTGTGTGTGTGTGTGTGTGTGTGTGTGTGTTATTGAGTGTGTGTGTGAATGTGTGTGTGTTAGTGTGTGTGTGTGTGTGTGTGTGTGTGTGTGTGTGTGTGTTATTGAGTGTGTGTGTGTGTGTGTTAGTGTGTGTGTGTTAGTGTGTGTGTTATTGAGTGTGTGTGTGTGTATGTGTTAGTGTGTGTGTGTGTGTGTGTGTGTGAATGTGCGCAGGAGGTCAGCACGCTGCAGTACTGAACACACACCTCTACTGCTAAGAGGAACTCACGCGCTGCATGCTGAGGCTAAACACTGGGATATAAACACTGTGTGTAATGTAGTGTGTGTATTGTAGTGTGTGTGTGTGTGTGTGTGTTGAGCCTCCACCTGCAGTCAGACGGTATGACTATCTTCATTTCTATTAGAATATAAAGGGTTTGACTGTAATAACGGTAGCAGTGATGAGTTTATCAGTGTTTAATGTTCTGTGACTGAATCATCTTTAACACCTTAAACAGATTATTACTGAGGAAAAGTGAAATATGAAGATAATTAATGAGTTTAAATCCTCATGTGTTTAAACACACTGTTAGCATAAACAGCTAATCCTGCAGTTCACTCACACTGACATTAATAATAAATATAATAACTAATAACTAAAGGTTCTCCGTGGTGTGTGTGTGTGTGTGATTATAACTGAGACCTGTTTGTGTTTGTTCAACCTTCAGTTAGCTTTAATGCTAATGTGAATCAGTTTCCTCACAGGAGTCGACACCAGACTGAAGCCTCAGAAAAAAGCCGATTTCTGCTTTAAACACTTAAAACATGATAAACATCGATGAAGAAACATATTACATCTCATAATTAGGTCTATATAAGTTTTATAATCCGTAAACAGGACGCGGTGAGTGTCGCTACACAAAGGAGTCGACTCACTCAAGAACCGAGTCTTATATCCGAAGAGTCGACTCACATGTTTAAAGATTCATCAGTACTTGATTGTGTTTAATGATTAACTAGTGATTATCTGAAGGGGTTTATTAATGTTCAATAACAAATCAGTAAAGTTCTGGCTGTAAAAATGTAAATTAAAGGATGTGAAGATCGAATACTCTGTATATTTTTATAGCGAATGGATTAAAAGTGTGTGTGTGTGTGTGTGTGTTATAGTTTTAAACATGTTTATGTGACCTGTATGGAAGGAGTCTCCAGTGTCAGTGTTTTGTCAGACTCTGAGACCGTGGACTTTTCCTGCACCTTCAGGACGGAGGTCGTGGAGGTCATGAAGGGTTTAATCACACGATGTTCAGGAGACGGATCGCGATCCAGTGCTCGTTTAACGTCGATCATGTGATAACACGAGGACATGATTTTCACTTCCTCTTCTTCTTCTCGAGTGTTTGTGAGCAGCTGATTAATGTGAGAATACGTGATGTAATGTAGAGAACTGAACACTTGGGGGCGTTATAGTGAAAACATATCCTGCGTTTGGTTAAAACTAATAACACGTGTGCCGAGGTACTGCTCTGTTATTTTTCCTTTAAATAAGCAACATTGCACATTGTGTTTGTGCGGTCGGTTCTGATCCGAACCCCGTCTCTGTGTCTCTTCAGCTCCACGCCATGGTGTCGTATAAGCGACTGACCCCAGAGGAGGTGAACTTCTCCGGCGTGCCGTTACTGCAGTCCCACGACGATTCTCAGGACGGTGAGCCGAAGCCGGACGATGCTGAGCGCCCTCTGCTGGCCCGCAGGCGTCAGTGCTCCATCACGGCGGCCCTGGTGACCCTGGGGGGCTTCGTCCTGGTGGTCCTCGGCATCTGGTTACTAGGGGCCGTGTTCTGGGTGCGTACCACCTCCTCCATAGGCGTCCGTCGTCCTCCGTCTCCCGTGGCTCCGCCCGGCAAGGACAACCGGACGCAACCGGAATCCTGCTCGGCCGTCCCCGAGTCCTGGAGGTTCGACTGCTACCCGGAGCGAGGTGCGGTGGTGACGGAGGAGATGTGTCACGCCAGGAACTGCTGCTTCACGCGCGTGGCCAAGGAGAAGAACGGCGTCCCGTGGTGCTATTACCCGCCCGAGTTCCCGTCGTACGCGCTGGTGGACCTTAATGACACGGAGACGGGACTGAGCGGGACGCTGGTCCGTTATCAGAAGACGTATTATCCTAAAGACATCGAGACGCTGAGGCTGGACGTCCTGTACGAGTCCAACAGCAGACTACGTGTGAAGGTGAGAGAGCTCTGATGATGTCATGTGACCTGACCCACCACGGGGGAGCGTCTTCATCTCCGGATGCTGATTATAGCGGCGCGGGCTCCTGATCGGTCCCGTGTGTGTGTGTGTGTTCCTCAGATCACAGATCCCTCACAGCGGAGGTTCGAGGTTCCTATAGACGTTCCTGGGGCGACACCGCGAGCGCAGAACCCCTTGTACACAGTCGAGTTCTCCAAACAGCCTTTTGGGATTGTAGTTAAGAGAACGCAGAACGGAGCCGTGGTGTAAGTCCCCGAGTGTGTGTGTGTGCGTGCGTGTGCGTGTGTGGCCTCAGTAGACTCCACAGCTCTTCTGTACTTCTTGTCTTTAAGGTTAAACACCACCGTAGCTCCGCTGTTCTACACAGATCAGTTCCTGCAGATGTCCACGTCCCTCGTGTCGAGGTTCCTCTACGGTCTCGGTGAACATCGCTCCAGCCTGATGCACGACACGCGGTGGAGCACCTTCACCATGTGGGCTCGGGACGCGGCGCCGGAGGTTCTGACC
>CM060129.1:26311964-26341964 GCA_030522415.1 Channallabes apus | reverse complement strand
TGTTGTGCTGAGAGGCGAGGCTGTACTGGGATTCACCAGGAAGCGCCGCTACTTCTGATTGGCCAACATGCTCTCACGGGCAGGGTTATACCGCCACCTGCTGGTTCCACCTTCTTAGAGAGAGAGAGAGAGTGTGTGTGTGTGTGTGTGTGTGTGTGTTCACATACACAAAGGGTTTTTGGTTAAAGCAGGAAAAATGCTGTTTTTAAAAATTCCTGAGTCTATTTTAAACTGAGTGTGTGACGCTCGTGCACTGGAGTCACATCTGGACTGATTCCTTACTGCTCTCCCTGCGTACATCATCATCATCATCATCATCATCGTTGTTTATTATTATTGTTGTTGTTGGTATTATCTGTACTTCAGTGTGTAACATCACACACACGTTCCCCCTCAGGTTCCCCACAGACAGAAAGACGTATGCGGTGGATAAACAGTTCCTGTTGGGGAAGAGTGTGTTGGTGACGCCCGTGCTGGAGGCGGGGGTGGAGGTGGTGGTGGGGTACATACCCCAGGGGCTCTGGTACGACTTCTACACTGTAAGACCCTCTCACACACACACACACACACACACACACACACTCTCTATGCATGAATCCAGCCTGCAGAAACACTTAAGTCCACCTCTGATGTAAAGAGTAAATATACTGTGTGTGTGTGTGTGTGTGCGTGTGTGTGTGTTTCAGGGTGACTCGTTACTCAGTAAAGGTGAAGAGATAAAGCTTGACGCTCCTCTGGACAAAATCAATCTACACCTCAGAGAAGGGTCCATCATTCCCACACAGGTACTGAGCATCTCTCTCACACACACACACACACACACACACACACACACACACACACACACTTGGGTTTCTGGGTTTTGTTAATAAAAATGTTCAGATATTCCCTGGTGAGCAAGCCCGAGGGCGACAGTGGCAAGGAAAAACTCCCTGAGATGTTAATAGGAAGAAACCTTGAGAGGAACCAGACTCGACAGGGAACCCATCCTCATCTGGGTGAAACAGATAGCAGGAAATGATCTGCATTTATACAGTGTTAAGTGTTAGGTTCAGCTATAATAGTTGATGTTAATTGATGTTATAATAGTTGATGTAAAATGGAGTCCAGTAGTTATTGGAGACTCAGATAGACTTGTAGAAAGTTCCAGTCCTGAACTATCGAATTGTCAAGTCCTCAGAGAAACAGCTGACCACACCAGTCGAGGCCAGAACCATCTTCTAAGTAGATAGAATCATCCCCAGACACCAGGCACATCCCAAAGAGACACACGGGGCATCCATGCGATGAGACCTCCAACCAGAAACCGGGCACCAGGATGGACCAGACAGGTCCGGAGGGCAGAGGGAGTCTGGATCACTGGCAGCTCAGGAACCACATGTGTAGCTCGACAGAGAGGGAGAGAGAGAAAGAGTGAAAGGGGGAGACAGGGGGAGAGAGGAAAGAGAAAGAGGGGGAGGAAGAGACTAACTATGACATCATAACTAAAAGGGAGAGCCAGAAGGAAACACAAACATGAGGGGGAACTGAGATGTAAAGCAAACAATCACCTCACCGTCAACAAACCTGAGTGATCAAATGAGAGTGAGGAAGACAGCATCTAAACATACCAGTTCACCATAATACTCTACGTCCATGAGTCCCCCAGATCTGCTCCTTTACCTTATGGCAAATCTATTTATAAAAAAGCTTGGCTAAATAAATAGGTTTTGAGCCTAGACTTAAACACTGAGACTGTGTCTGAGTCCCGAACACTATTTGGAAGACTATTCCATAATTTTGGGGCTTTGTAAGAAAAAGCTCCGCCCCCAGCTGTAGTTTTCATAATAAGCGGTACTGACAAGCAGCCTGCATCCTTTGACCGAAGTAGGCGTGGCAGATTGTAAGACACTAGCAGTTCGCTCAGATACTGCGGGGCGAGACCATTTAATGCCTTATATGTCAAGAGTAGTATTTTAAAATCAATGCGAAATTTCACAGGGAGCCAATGTAGTGAAGATAGGATAGGGGTGATGTGCTCATATCTTCTGGTTCTAGTGAGGACTCTCGCTGCTGCATTCTGGACTAGCTGAAGCTTGTTTATGCACCTAACTGAACAACCAGACAGTAACGCATTACAATAGTCCAACCTAGAAGTGATGAAAGCATGAACTAGTTTTTCTGCATCGTTTAGCGACAATATATTTCTTATCTTGGCAATATTTCTGAGGTGAAAGAATGCTATCCTGGTGATATTATCTACATGAGCTTCAAATGAAAGGCTGGAATCTATAATCACGCCGAGGTCTTTTACTGTTGCACTTGACGGAACAGAAAGGCCATCTAAAGTTACGGTGAGATCTAAGATTTTACTTCTAGCTGTATGCGGTCCTATGACTAGAACTTCTGTCTTATCCGGATTAAGCAGAAGGAAGTTAATTAGCATCCAATTTCTTATGTCCTGCACACATTGCTCAACTTTAGTAAGATGGTTTTTCTCATCAGGTTTTGTTGAGACGTATAGCTGTGTGTCGTCAGCATAACAATGAAAACTAATACCATGCTTACGGATTATGTTGCCCAGAGGAAGCATGTAAAGGGAAAAAAGCAGTGGGCCTAAAACTGAACCCTGCGGAACGCCAAACTCCACTAGAGAACATGCAGAATAATCACCATTTAAGTCTACATACTGATAACGATCGGTCAAATAGGATCTGAGCCAGGAGAGGGCTGTACCCTTAATTCCTACTACATTTTCTAATCTGTGAAGAAGAATAGCATGATCAATAGTGTCAAAAGCTGCACTGAGGTCGAGTAATACAAGCATAGTTACACAACCCTGATCAGAGGCCAATAGGAGGTCATTTACTACTTTAACGAGTGCTGTTTCTGTGCTGTGATGAGGCCTAAATCCTGACTGATACAGTTCATGTATGCCATTTCTATGTAGATATGAGCATAGCTGCTCCGCTACTATCTTTTCCAGAATCTTAGAGATAAAGGGGAGGTTTGATATTGGCCTGTAATTGGACAGCTGACAGGGGTCGAGGTCAGGTTTCTTAATTATTGGTTTGATAACTGCTAATTTAAAAGATTTTGGAACATAACCAATGCTGAGTGAGGAATTAATTATTCTCAACATCGGTTCTGTTATTACTGGTGCTATCTGTTTAAGAAAATGTGTCGGTATAGGATCTAATATACAGGTTGATGAATTTGCAGAAGAGATGAGTGAAATTAGTTCATTCTCTTAACTCTATCTAACCATTTTTATTCATACACATTCACATTCCATACAAACTTAATTCAATTCAATTTTATTTGTATAGCGCTTTTAACAATGGATATTGTCTCAAAACAGCTTTACACAAAAGAATTATTTAATCACCCACTTTTTACATTTATTTGATATAACTGTAACCGGTACTAATACAGGTATTGAACACATCTGTACTGGTACTAATAGAGGTACTGTCTGTAATAGTATCAATACTAACACCAGTATTAATACTGGTACTGGTACATGTATTGATAATACTAGTACTGATACCATCTGTATTGGTATTGATATTAGTATTAATATTGGTATTCGTAATACTAATACAGGTACTGATTTTACTAATACTGGTACTAATAACACTGGTATTCATACTCCTAGTACTGGTACTCATAAGACTAATATTGGTACTGATACTAGTACTGGTACTAATATAGGTACTGATTTTACTAATACTGGTACTAAGGCCTTGTTCACACGGGCGTTAAATGTTTGGATAAACGAACGAGCTCAGAACGTCCTATAAGTTTATGTTGCGTGTTGTAGTGCCGCTCGATTGACTTCTACACTGGCGATCGTTTGTCTAACGCCAGCCTGCAGCCCAAATTGTAGTTTGTGTGTTTAACCTGTAGGAGGCAGTGTGTCGGGAACTGGATATGAAAGCCCTTGTCATTTTATTTGAGGTGCCTCCTTTTAATATGGACCATTTTGCAATATTAGACATTAATCTTATTGTTTTAAAAATTCTAATTAAATTATTATATTTTTATATAATATATAAAAATATTTTTTTAAATAATACGGCGACGTAGGGAGAGAAAAAACTCGCCGCCGCTACTGGGTTCATCCTCTGACTGCACAATGTCGGATTAAAGGAAGTTTTTTGTGGTTTATGAAGAAATGCGAACATTTCCCTCTGTATAGCATGTAGGATGATGGGATATATCCGGTCCTCCAAGCGTAACATGGACGCGGAGAAAACGGACTAGACGCGGTTTCCTCACGTTCGTTGGGATTTGAACTCCAAGAAAAAGCTGCATGCAACGTTTTTTTAACACCGTATAAACGCGCAGTCGGACAAACGCACGTCACCAAAGCCCGCGTGAACACCGTCACTGACTCCTATGTGTAGAAAACCGTTAGCGCTTCATCCGCGGTCACCGGACGCTACGACCGGCAGACAAACGCTCGATTTTAACACCCGTGTGAACAAGGCCTAATAGTACTGGTATTGATACTCCTAGTACTGGTACTCATAAGACTAATACTGGTACTGATACTAATATTAATACAGGTACTATTTAAAACATCTGTTTAATGTTTTTTTTATCAGGTTTCTGTTCTTCGTTACGTTTTTATATTTTGTATATATATATATTTACGTGTTTATTCTGTGTGTGTGTGTGTGTGTGTCAGAGACCCAACACCACCCTGTGGGTGAGCCGCACTCAGCCCCTCCACCTGGTGGTGTGTGTGAGTCAGGACGGCCAGGCTGATGGAGAGCTCTACTGGGACGACGGAGAATCTCTGGACACCTACGAGAAGGACGAGTACGCCTACGTCCTGTTCGGTCTCAGACAGGTACTGCACAACCGCACCGCTAACACCCGTACACCGCCCCGAGACTGTCGCTATGGAAACGACACTGTATTGGGGGGGGGGGGACAGGAATGATTTTGAGCTTCACCTCTGTTTCTGTTGTGTAGAACACGATGACCTCTGAGGTGGTGCGCAGTCACGTGGAGGCCACGTACCTCACGGTGGAGACCGTCTCGTTTTACGGCGTGAGGGCGGAGCCGAGAGGCGTCACCGTGAATACACAGGAAGTGCCGTTCAGCTACACCAAGCAGGTGACGCGTCCGGACAGAGCGTGATCACGAGGACAAACGTCTCCGGGATTAAACCTAATAGTGTCTTCTGTCTCTCTGTCTCTTCTGTGTTCCCAGGTGTTGAGAGTAGACGAGTTGGGTCTGAACCTCGCGCAGAACTTCACCATCAGCTGGAAGTGATCGGAGATCAGACACCCTGAAAAATGAAAGCTCGTGTTTTTGTTGTTGTTGTTTTTTTAAGAATCTAATCTTCAGAATCGTGGTCAGTTGTTACGCTGTTATTTCACTGAGGTACGAGGACGTGGCGTCCTGCAGAAACGGCCCAAAGACAACCTAAAGGAGTTCCTTTATTTCCTTTATTTATAATTATCGATAAACCTAATGATAAAACAGCAGACTTTTCTTATTCCTTAATTCTTGTTGAAGGGGAATGATTATTACTCTGTGTGTGTGTGTGTGTGTGTGTGTGTGATGGTCCTAGTGTTCAGAGAACGGGCGTGGTGCAATAATCCCTCCCAGTATCGGGTCTCTGTGTCGTCGTAAACGCACAAAGCAGGAGGAGGATGATGATGATGAACAAATCCACATTTCTGTCTCTCGGTTTTAATCCAGCAGTAAAACAATCATGAATCAGGATGGCGAATAAGTGTGTGTGTGTGTGTGTGTGTGTGTGTGTGTGTGTGTGTGAGCTCATGAAAGGGCAGATAGCACCCCTCCTGCGGTGAAAGGACACGTATAAGATTCACATGTAAATCTGAGCCAATCAGGAGACAGTGGGCGGGGCTATTGTCATGCAGCTGCATGTTTGTTTGTTTGTTTGTTTTCTTAGTCGTCTTATTAAAGATTAATCTGTGCTGCTGATTAGAGTGAACCATTTTATTATAACGAGTGTTTTATTCAGATGTACAGTGTGTTATAGAGATGCTCTGGGCTGAGCATCTCTGTGCAGTGACGGTACACACACACACACACACACACACACACACACACACACACACAGCACCTCCTGCATGTTTAAACCTCAGCACTGGACCCCTCATCTTATTGCACTTTTATATTTTTCCCTGTAATAATCTGACGTGTCCTGGAGGAGGCGACTGTCCACATGTACTGTAACATTCGTGCCTTAGACGCATCAGAGCTGTGATTTACGCTGCTGCTTCTTTAACCCTCAGTTTGTTGAACTCTGAATGAAGCTGGAACCTCCTCGACCGGCCCCGCCCCCACCGCTGCACCTCCTCCACCGGCCCCGCCCCCACAGCTGCACCTCCTCCACCGGCCCCGCCCCCGCCGCTGCACCTCCTCCACCGGCCCCGCCCCCGCCGCTGCACCTCCTCCACCGGCCCCGCCCCCGCCGCTGCACCTCCTCCACCGGCCCCGCCCCGGCCGCTGCACCTCCTCCACCGGCCCCGCCCCCGCCGCTGCACCTCCTCCACCGGCCCCGCCGCTGCACCGCCGCATTCATGGACAGATTCCACAGCTTTCGAGCTTTTAATTTTTATAATTGAATGTAATTATTCTCTGCATTTATAATTTGTGTGTGTGTGTATGTGTGTGTGCTTGCTTGTAACAAAGATGTAAAAATAAAGATATTCTCAGGTTTGAGCAAATTCCAGATGATATTTTCCTGATTTTATTATTTAAATCGAGTGATCGTTACACACAGCAGCCCTCTGTATGATAACACACACTATACTGCTATAAGGCTCGTCTGCCTTCACGTGCATATGAACTTGAGTAACATCCAATTATTAACCCACAGGGTTTATAAGATGTCGGCCCCGCCCCCTCTGCAGATATAACCGACTGAGAGACCAGCCTTCTCGTCCACTACATACAGTACTACCACTCTGTATGTACATCAGTGCCAACTGAACTGAATAACACAATTCAATTCAATTTTATTTATATAGCGCTTTTAACAATGGTCATTGTCTCAAAGCAGCTTCACAAAAATTTAAGAAATTTAACAAAAAAAAATAAATTAAATAAATAATAATAATAACAAATAAATAAAATAATAATAGAAAATAAATAAATAAAAACAAATAATAATAATTATAGAAAAGAAAATAATTGGAAGTGTGTATGTGTGAGAAAAATGTGCAGATAATAATGAGACGAATGAATGAAATGTCTCTGATGAGCAAGCCAAGGGTGACGGCGACGGTGGCAAGGAAAAACTCCCTGAGATGGCATTAGGAAGAAACCTTGAGAGGAACCAGACTCAACAGGGAACCCATCCTCATTTGGGCGATAACAGATAGAAATGATATAACATCTTGTGTGTTGTGCAGGTGAAAATTCAATATGACAGAAATTATTTAAATTGACATGAAGACCAGTTCAGCATAGGGACGAGTCAGTAGGTGTAGAGGGCAGATGAGGTCTGGATCACTGGAAGCACAGGAGCAGCATGTGTAGCTCCAACCATCATAAAGCTGAATCCAGCTGGAGCTGGTCCTTCTCTGGATGCCTCAGGAACCTCGCAGGGTCGGCCTTTGTCTACTGAAGCTTGTAAAATCTCCCGATGCCTCGGGATGGGTAGAGAAATACAGAACAGATGGGGAGAATTAGTGTAGTTGCCATTCGGTATAGGTGTACTGGAGTATGAGATTATGGGATGAGTTATGTGTATGCCAGATTAAAAAGATGCGTCTTGAGTCTACTTTTGAACTGAGAAACCGTGTCTGCTCCCCGAACACTGTCTGGAAGGCTATTCCAAAGCTTTGGAGCTAAATATGAAAAACCCCTACCCCCTTTTGTAGATTTTGAAATTCTGGGAACTACCAGAAGTCCGGAGCTTTGTGATCTTAAGGCGCGTGGTGGATTGTAGCGTATCAGAAGACTGGTTAGGTATGTGGGAGCTAAACCATTTAAGGCCTTGTATGTACAGTAAGTAATACTATTTTGTAATTTATTCTAAACTGAACAGGTAGCCAGTGCAGGGATGATAATATTGGGGTTATATGATCATATTTTCTGGATCTAGTGAGAACCCTGGCGGCTGCATTTTGGATTAACTGAAGCTTGTTTATTGAGGATGCAGGACAACCACCTAGTAATGCATTACAATAGTCCAGTCTGGAGGTCATGAATGCATGAACTAGTTTTTCTGCATCAGATACGGATAAGATGCTCCTAAGTTTGGCAATATTTCGAAGATGGAAAAAGACTGTTTTTGTGATATTTGAAATGTGATTTTCAAAAGACAAGTTACTGTCTAATATTACTCCCAGATCTTTTACTGCTGAGCTGGTAGTAACAGTACATCCTTCTAAGCGCAGGCTGAATTGTGAAAGCTGTTGTGTGCTGGTTTTTGGGCCAATAAGTAATATGTCTGTCTTATCTGAATTTAATAAAAGAAAGTTATTGGTCATCCAATCTTTTATGTCCTGGACACACTCAGTTAATCTAGACAACTTAGGTATTTCGTCTGGTTTAGTTGAGATATATAATTGGGTATCATCAGCATAACAATGGAAACTAATCCCATGTCTTCTAATGATGTTACCCAAGGGAAGCATGTATATTGAGAACAACAGAGGTCCTAAAACTGACCCTTGTGGGACCCCATATTTCACTGGCATTACACCAGACGGTTCTCCATTTAGATCTACAAAATGGTAGCGATCAGACAGGTAAGATCTAAACCATTTTAATGCCTGTCCCTGAATACCTATATAATTTTGTAAGCGATCTTCTCAATCAGTCTAGATAATCTAGTACCGTACAGGGTCGTGTGGAGTCAACTATATTGTAAGTTATATATCAATATTGCGGCTTTTTTGGTATATTTGTTCAGCTAAATCCTAATTAAGTCTGTTTCAGTTCATTTATCAAATATAGGAAGAGTTTGAGGGGGTCAATACTTATGCACAACCAGATGCTAATAATAACAGTAAAGTAACTGAACAGTCCTGCAGATGTACTAAATGTTCTGTGCTCAGTTTCCGCCTCCGTGTTCCAGAGCGGAGCGAGGTGCATGCTGGGACTCGGCCAGGAATAATAAACCTTAAAATAACAACATAAAGCATAAAGGCCTCCAGTAGACGGAGGTCAAAGTTACACCTGGGCGTGGCTGGTGTTGAGTGCAAAGATAAAGGACAGAGCATATGGCTAAGCCTGTGTGTGTGTGTGTGTGTGTGTGTGTGTGTGTGAGAGACTCAGCACGACTGAACAAGTTGCATAACAGCACCTGAGTGGAAGAAGCCACACCCAGGGGTGAATAACGAACTCCACCGCAGTGCCATAGCTGCCCCCCCTAACCCCCCCCCCCAGCACCCACCCACCACCTTCCCACCCCGGGGTAGTTCCACTGACTGCTGGTGTGGATACGGGACAGGAACGAAAACACACACACACACACACACACACACACACACACACACACACAAACTAGTCTGGATGTGTTCAGTGCTGAGGGGAAATGCACCTGGTTAATGTAACCCTGAGTTTAGACTTGTTCCAGGTTCTCCCTGTGTTTGGTGGGTTTCCTCCAGGTCGTCTGGTTTCCTCCAGGTCCTCCGGTTTCCTCCAGGTCCTCTGGTTTCCTCCAGGTCGTCTGGTTTCCTCCAGGTCCTCCGGTTTCCTCCAGGTCCTCTGGTTTCCTCCAGGTCGTCTGGTTTCCTCCAGGTCCTCCGGTTTACTCTCATGGTCCAAAGAAATGGAGGTTGGATTAACCTGTGTTTATAAATTGGTAGCAGTGTGTGTGTGTGTGTGTATGTGTGGGTGTACCCTGTGATGAATTGGTACCCCGTTCAGGGTGTACCCCACCTCGTACCCTAAGTCTCCTGGGATAGGCTCCGCCCCCGTGACCCTGAATACAGGATAAAGCGCTATAGAAGATGAGAGTGAGAGTAAATAATAATTTTATTTTGTCTTTTGTGTACAAACTAGCATGAAACACACTGACTGAGACTGCTGCCTGATGTGTGTGTGTGTGTGTGTGTCTGTGTGTCTTCTTGTACAGTCCTTAGATAGTTCATTTATGTTATTATTTTATGTTATATGTAACACCTTGAAATGACAGTAAAAATTACTTGATTTAACACCAGACAGACAGACAGACAGACAGACAATTTGACATATAGACAGACAGACAGACAGATACAGTTAGACAGACAGACAGTTAGACAGACAGATAGACAGACAGACAGATACAGACAGACAGACAGACAGATAGACAGACAGATACAGTTAGACAGACAGATACAGTTAGACAGATAGACAGACAGACAGATACAGACAGACAGACAGATACAGTTAGACAGACAGATACAGACAGACAGACAGATACAGTTAGACAGATACAGTTAGACAGACAGACAGACAGACAGACAGTTAGACAGACAGATAGACAGACAGACAGATACAGACAGACAGACAGACAGATAGACAGACAGATACAGTTAGACAGACAGATACAGTTAGACAGATAGACAGACAGACAGATACAGACAGACAGACAGATACAGTTAGACAGACAGATACAGACAGACAGACAGATACAGTTAGACAGACAGACAGATACAGTTACATATACAGACAGATACAGACAGATAACAGACAGATGTTGTTGCAGTGACACACAGTAATGATGTAATTGTTGTAAATCTGTTCTCAACACGTCAGGATTATTTCCTGTA
Organism: Channallabes apus; assembly: GCA_030522415.1. Classification (NCBI taxonomy): domain Eukaryota; kingdom Metazoa; phylum Chordata; class Actinopteri; order Siluriformes; family Clariidae; genus Channallabes; species Channallabes apus. Next base: position 26,331,231 of record CM060129.1, on the reverse strand, counting down.
ATATGTCAACACACACACACACACACACACACACCCAGTTGCCGTTTCTCTTTCTTCCTCTCCTCCATATTCTCTCACTCTGTGTGTTACATTGTTCTCATGTGACTCCGCCCACTGTCATGTGACTCCGCCCACTGCAGCTCATTGTAGATTTTACAGCTGAGAGACAGACAGAGAGAGACAGATACAGTTAGACAGAGAGACAGATACAGAGAGACACGGGGAATCTGACCGGAGTGTGTGTGTGTGTGTGTTGGTGTTCGCTGGTTTGAGAGTCGCGGATCTGCTCGCTGTGTGTGTGTGTGCGCGCGCGCGCTGACTGTGACTGCGGTCTACGAGCTCCGGGTCTCCGTGGTGTCGACCGACCGACCGTGTGTGTGTGTGTGTGTGTGTGTGTGTGTGTGAGAGAGAGAGAGAGAGAGAGAGTGTGTTTAAGCGTGTTTGAGTGTGTGTCTGTGTTTGAGAGAGAGTGTGTGTGTTTGAGTGAGTGAGTGTGTGTGTTTGAGTGAGTGAGTGAGTGTGTGTGTGTGAGTGTTTGAGTGTGTGTCTGTGTTTTGAGAGAGAGTGTGTGTGTTTGAGAGTGTGTGTGTTTGAGAGAGTGTGTGTTTGAGTGTGTTTAAGTGAGTGAGTGAGTGTGTTTGAGTGAGTGAGTGAGTTAGTGTGTGTGTGTGTGTGTGTGTGCGTGCACCATGTCCGCGGTGAAGGCCCTCCAGCAGTGGTGTAAGCAGCAGTGTGAAGGTTACAGTAACGTCTCCATCACCAACATGACGACCTCGTTCAGGGACGGACTGGCCTTCTGTGCCCTCATACACCGGCACAGACCCGACCTCATGTGAGTACTCACTGTGTCACACTGTGTGTGTGTGTGTGAGAGAGAGAGTATGTGTGTGTATGGTGTGTGTGTGTGTGAGAGAGAGAGTGTATGTGTGTATGGTTTGGTGTGTGTGTGAGAGAGGGAGAGTGTATGTGTGTATGGTTTGGTGTGTGTGTGTGTGAGAGAGAGAGTGTATGTGTGTATGGTTTGGTGTGTGCGCAAGTAGAAACTTTTTCCAGGGTCTGGGTTTGTGTGGTCTCCACGTGTTTGGTAGGTTTCCTCCAGGTACTCCGGTTTACTGGAGAGAGTGCGTGCGGAGTGCGTGCGGAGTGCGTGTGCGTGTGCGTGTGCGAGTGCGTGTGCGAGTGCGTGTGGTGTGCGAGTGGTGTGGGTGTGCGAGTGCGTGTGCGAGGGGTATGCGAGTGCGTGTGGGTGTGCGAGTGCGTGTGCGAGGGGTGTGCGAGGGGTGTGCGAGGGGTGTGCGTGCGTGTGGGGTGCGAGTGCGTGTGGGGTGCGAGTGCGTGTGGGGTGCGAGTGCGTGTGGGGTGCGAGTGCGTGTGGGGTGCGTGTGCGTGTGCGTGTGCGAGTGCGAGTGGTGTGCGTGTGGTGTGGGTGTGCGAGTGCGTGTGCGAGTGGTGTGCGTGTGGGGTGCGAGTGCGTTTGGGGTGCGAGTGCGTGTGGGGTGCGAGTGCGTGTGGGGTGCGAGTGCGTGTGGGGTGCGAGTGCGTGTGGGGTGCGAGTGCGTGTGGGGTGCGAGTGCGTGTGGGGTGCGAGTGCGTGTGGGGTGCGAGTGCGTGTGGGGTGCGAGTGCGTGTGGGGTGCGTGTGCGAGTGCGTGTGGGGTGCGTGTGGGGTGCGTGTGGGGTGCGTGTGGTGTGCGAGTGCGCGTGTGGTGTGCGTGTGGGGTGCGAGTGCGAGTGGGGTGCGTGTGGGGTGCGAGTGCGTGTGGGGTGCGTGTGGGGTGCGAGTGCGTGTGGGGTGCGAGTGCGTGTGGGGTGCGTGTGGGGTGCGAGTGCGTGTGGGGTGCGAGTGCGTGTGGGGTGCGAGTGCGTGTGGGAGTGCGTGTGCGAGTGCGTGTGGGAGTGCGAGTGCGAGTGGAGTGGTGTGCGAGTGGTGTGGTGTGCGTGTGCGAGTGCGAGTGCGTGTGGGGTGCGTGTGCGAGTGCGTGTGGGGTGCGTGTGGGGTGCGTGTGGTGTGCGAGTGCGCGTGTGGTGTGCGTGTGGGGTGCGAGTGCGTGTGGGGTGCGAGTGCGAGTGCGTGTGCGAGTGCGTGTGGGGTGCGAGTGCGTGTGCGGTGCGTGTGGGGTGCGTGTGGGGTGGGGTGCGTGTGGGGTGGGGTGCGTGTGGTGTGCGTGTGGTGTGCGTGTGGTGTGCGAGTGCGCGTGTGGAGTGCGAGTGGAGTGCGAGTGGAGTGCGAGTGGAGTGCGAGTGGAGTGCGAGTGGAGTGGAGTGCGAGTGGAGTGCGAGTGGAGTGGAGTGCGAGTGGAGTGGAGTGCGAGTGGAGTGGAGTGCGAGTGGAGTGGAGTGCGAGTGGAGTGGAGTGCGAGTGGAGTGGAGTGCGAGTGGAGTGCGAGTGGAGTGCGAGTGGAGTGCGAGTGGAGTGCGAGTGGAGTGCGAGTGGAGTGCGAGTGGAGTGCGAGTGGAGTGCGAGTGGAGTGCGAGTGGAGTGCGAGTGGAGTGGAGTGCGAGTGGAGTGCGAGTGGAGTGGAGTGCGAGTGGAGTGGAGTGCGAGTGGAGTGCGAGTGCGAGTGGAGTGCGAGTGGAGTGGAGTGCGAGTGGAGTGGAGTGCGAGTGGAGTGGAGTGCGAGTGGAGTGGAGTGCGAGTGGAGTGCGAGTGGAGTGCGAGTGGAGTGCGAGTGGAGTGCGAGTGGAGTGCGAGTGGAGTGCGAGTGGAGTGCGAGTGGAGTGCGAGTGGAGTGCGAGTGGAGTGCGAGTGGAGTGCGAGTGGAGTGCGAGTGGAGTGCGAGTGGAGTGCGAGTGGAGTGCGAGTGGAGTGCGAGTGGAGTGCGAGTGGAGTGCGAGTGGAGTGCGAGTGGAGTGCGAGTGGTGTGGTGTGCGAGTGGTGTGGGTGTGCGAGTGGTGTGGTGTGCGAGTGGTGTGGGTGTGCGAGTGCGTGTGCGAGGGGTATGCGAGTGCGTGTGGGGTGCGAGTGCGTGTGGGTGTGCGAGTGCGTGTGCGAGGGGTGTGCGTGTGGGGTGCGTGTGGGGTGCGTGTGGGGTGCGTGTGCGAGTGCGTGTGCGAGTGCGAGTGGTGTGCGTGTGGTGTGGGTGTGCGAGTGCGTGTGCGAGTGGTGTGCGTGTGGGGTGCGAGTGCGTGTGGGGTGCGAGTGCGTGTGGGGTGCGAGTGCGTGTGGGGTGCGAGTGCGTGTGGGGTGCGAGTGCGTGTGGGGTGCGTGTGGGGTGCGTGTGCGAGTGCGTGTGGGGTGCGTGTGGGGTGCGTGTGGTGTGCGAGTGCGCGTGTGGTGTGCGTGTGGGGTGCGAGTGCGTGTGGGGTGCGAGTGCGTGTGGGGTGCGAGTGCGTGTGGGGTGCGAGTGCGTGTGGGGTGCGTGTGGGGTGCGAGTGCGTGTGGGGTGCGAGTGCGTGTGGGGTGCGAGTGCGTGTGGGAGTGCGTGTGCGAGTGCGTGTGGGAGTGCGAGTGCGAGTGGAGTGGTGTGCGAGTGGTGTGGTGTGCGTGTGCGAGTGCGAGTGCGTGTGGGGTGCGAGTGCGTGTGGGGTGCGTGTGGGGTGCGTGTGGTGTGCGAGTGCGCGTGTGGTGTGCGTGTGGGGTGCGAGTGCGTGTGGGGTGCGAGTGGGGTGCGAGTGCGTGTGGGGTGCGAGTGCGTGTGCGAGTGCGTGTGGGGTGCGAGTGCGTGTGCGGTGCGTGTGGGGTGCGTGTGGGGTGGGGTGCGTGTGGTGTGCGTGTGGTGTGCGAGTGCGAGTGGAGTGCGAGTGGAGTGGAGTGCGAGTGGAGTGCGAGTGGAGTGCGAGTGGAGTGGAGTGCGAGTGGAGTGCGAGTGGAGTGGAGTGCGAGTGGAGTGGAGTGCGAGTGGAGTGGAGTGCGAGTGGAGTGGAGTGCGAGTGGAGTGGAGTGCGAGTGGAGTGGAGTGCGAGTGGAGTGGAGTGCGAGTGGAGTGGAGTGCGAGTGGAGTGGAGTGCGAGTGGAGTGGAGTGCGAGTGGAGTGGAGTGCGAGTGGAGTGGAGTGCGAGTGGAGTGGAGTGCGAGTGGAGTGGAGTGCGAGTGGAGTGGAGTGCGAGTGGAGTGGAGTGCGAGTGGAGTGGAGTGCGAGTGGAGTGCGAGTGGTGTGCGAGTGCGAGTGGTGTGCGAGTGCGAGTGGTGTGCGAGTGCGTGTGGTGTGCGAGTGCGTGTGGTGTGCGAGTGCGTGTGGTGTGCGTGTGGTGTGCGTGTGGTGTGCGTGTGGTGTGCGTGTGGTGTGCGTGTGGTGTGCGTGTGGTGTGCGTGTGGTGTGCGTGTGGTGTGCGTGTGGTGTGCGTGTGGTGTGCGTGTGGTGTGCGTGTGGTGTGCGTGTGGTGTGCGAGTGGTGTGCGTGTGCGTGTGGTGTGCGTGTGGTGTGCGAGTGCGTGTGGTGTGCGTGTGGTGTGCGAGTGCGTGTTGTGTGCGTGTGGTGTGCGAGTGCGTGTGGTGTGCGTGTGGTGTGCGAGTGCGTGTGGTGTGCGTGTGGTGTGCGAGTGCGTGTGGTGTGCGAGTGCGTGTGGTGTGCGAGTGCGTGTGGTGTGCGAGTGCGTGTGGTGTGCGAGTGCGTGTGGTGTGCGAGTGCGTGTGGTGTGCGAGTGCGTGTGGTGTGCGAGTGCGTGTGGTGTGCGAGTGCGTGTGGTGTGCGAGTGCGTGTGGTGTGCGAGTGCGTGTGGTGTGCGAGTGCGTGTGGTGTGCGAGTGCGTGTGGTGTGCGAGTGCGTGTGGTGTGCGAGTGCGTGTGGTGTGCGAGTGCGTGTGGTGTGCGAGTGCGTGTGGTGTGCGAGTGCGTGTGGTGTGCGAGTGCGTGTGGTGCGCGAGTGCGTGTGGTGCGCGAGTGCGTGTGGTGCGCGAGTGCGTGTGGTGCGCGAGTGCGTGTGGTGCGCGAGTGCGTGTGGTGCGCGAGTGCGTGTGGTGCGCGAGTGCGTGTGGTGCGCGAGTGCGTGTGGTGCGCGAGTGCGTGTGGTGCGCGAGTGCGTGTGGTGCGCGAGTGCGTGTGCGTGTGCGAGTGCGTGTGCGTGTGCGAGTGCGTGTGGTGTGCGAGTGCGTGTGGTGTGCGAGTGCGTGTGGTGTGCGAGTGCGTGTGGTGTGCGAGTGCGTGTGCGAGTGCGTGTGGTGCGCGTGTGCGAGTGCGTGTGCGAGTGCGAGTGGAGTGGTGTGCGAGTGGTGTGCGAGTGGTGTGCGAGTGGTGTGCGAGTGGTGTGCGTGTGCGAGTGCGTGTTGGGTGCGTGTGCGAGTGCGTGTGGGGTGCGTGTGCGAGTGGAGTGGTGTGCGTGTGCGAGTGGAGTGCGTGTGCGAGTGGAGTGCGTGTGCGAGTGGGGTGCGTGTGCGGTGCGTGTGGGGTGCGTGTGGGGTGCGTGTGGGGTGCGTGTGGGGTGCGTGTGGGGTGCGTGTGCGAGTGGAGTGGTGTGCGAGTGGTGTGCGAGTGCGAGTGCGTGTGGGGTGCGTGTGGGGTGCGTGTGGGGTGCGTGTGGGGTGCGTGTGGGGTGCGTGTGGGGTGCGTGTGGGGTGCGTGTGGGGTGCGTGTGGGGTGCGTGTGCGAGTGGAGTGGTGTGCGAGTGGAGTGGTGTGCGAGTGCGAGTGCGTGTGGGGTGCGTGTGGGGTGCGTGTGGGGTGCGTGTGGGGTGCGTGTGGGGTGCGAGTGGAGTGGTGTGCGAGTGGAGTGGTGTGCGAGTCCGAGTGGTGTGCGAGTGCGAGTCCGAGTGGAGTCCGAGTGGAGTCCGAGTGGAGTGGAGTGCGAGTGGAGTGCGAGTGGAGTGCGAGTGGAGTGCGAGTGGAGTGCGAGTGCGAGTGCGTGTGCGAGTGCGTGTGGTGCGCGAGTGGAGTCGAGTGCGTGTGGTGTGCGTGTGCGAGTGCGTGAGGGGTGCGTGTGCGTGTGCGAGTGCGTGGAGTGGGAGTGGGAGTGCGTGTGCGTGTGGGGTGCGTGTGGGGTGCGTGTGCAGTGCGAGTGGAGTGCGACTGCGTGTGGTGTGCGAGTGCGTGTGGTGTGCGTGTGGTGTGCGAGTGCGTGTGGAGTGCGAGTGGAGTGCGAGTGGAGTGCGAGTGGTGTCCGTGCGAGTGGTGTCCGTGCGGTGTGGGTGTGCGAGTGGAGTGCGAGTGCGTGTTGGAATAAATCACACTTTGTTTATCTTCTCACACACTTTCTGTTTCTTTTCCTTTCAGAGACTTTGACTCCTTGAGCAAGGAAAATGTTTACGACAACAACCACCTGGTGAGCACTTTTACTTTGATGTTTAATGCGGCTGAATGTTTTAAAACAACAGAAATGACCCTGTAAACTCATGGTCATTTGTATAAGCTGAGGTCCCGCCTCCTGCCTGCTCATCATGTCTGACGTCATCGGTACAGGACACTGATTATTTTCATTATTTTCAAAATGAAAGAGGGTAAAGAGTGTTACAGGACCAAGCTTCAGAGTAAACTCTTTCAGCACATCTTTAATCCAAGTCTGAACATCATGAGTGTCCCTGTCCTCTGAAAGAAAAAAAATAACTCCTGTGCCCAAAAATAAACACCCATGTACACACAGTGACTACAAACCGGTGACCTTGACCTCACGTCATAAAGTGGACGGAGAGACTGGTCCTAAAATACCTTCGTTCAATAGTCTAACCATCACTGGACCACTTGCAGTTTGTCTATTAGCCTCGCATCGTGTGGAGGACACCATCATCTTCCTGCTGCACAGAGCTTGCACTCATCTTGAGGAGGCAGCCAGCACGGTAAGAGTCGTGTTTGTTGACTTTGCAAAGGCGTTCACCATCCTAAGACCGGCCTTGCTCAGCAGTAAGCTCCTGGACACGGGCCGACCACAGGATGAGAAACCGCTGAACACCATGTCAGACACCATAGTGAGAAGCACAGGGGTTCCTCAGGGGTCTGTCCTGTCTCCCTTTCAGTTCACACTCTATACATCTGACTTCAGGTACTGCTCCAGGTCCTGCCGCCTGCACACATTTCCAGATGACTCTGCCATTGTGGGTGGTGTCAGGAATGGTCAAGAGGGTGAGAGTGCAGGAGCGAGGTGGATAACTTTGTGGAGTGGTGCAGACAAAACCACCTGCAACTCAATGCTTCAAAGACGAACTGGTGTTGCATTTTAGGAAGAGGGAAAACCCACTGACCCGATCAACATCATGGACACTGAAGTGGGGACAGTTGAAAGCTATGAGTGTGGTCCAAGTGGACTTGTCAGGATTCTAAACACAGCATCCTATGCACTGTGTGCCACACGGGTGTCCTACAGGAGCACGTTTAGCCGAGTAGACCGAGACCACCACAGAACGCCACAGGAGGTCTTTCCTTCCTGTGGGCATCAAACTTTATAACTCTTCCCCCTTCTGTACGGAGGAAAGCTAAAATAATGGTCACAGCCTTGAAACGTGCACTAGCAGTTTGTTTGCATGGATTCTTCAATATCGATTAGCAACACCATGAGCTACATCACTCGCCGCTGTTGCTAAATTCTATATCAGAATCTGTAACGGTTTCTGCTCCTAGACTTATCGCTACCGGTTGTTGCATTCTACTTTTATCCATCTTATGTCTAGTTTGTGATTTTATTTATTTTTTATTTTATTGTACTTTGTTACTTGGAGCAGTCTCTGACAAGAATTTCCTCCAGGATTAATAAAGTGTTATCTTACCTCAGTGCCGATTTGATTAAAATTGCAATTCTATAAGGGTTAAAAAAAAAAAAAAAGCTACATTGTTAGAGTAGCGCGTATCTTCATAATCCGCCATAATTATTATTTCTAAACTTAGCAAAATAATTCACTCAAAGCTCAACTTGACAGTGAGCGCGTGGGTTGAGAGGCTGCAAGCACACAAGGCGCAAACGATTTTCAACTAATTAGCGCTGGCGGTGTTGAGAGACTGGTGTAAGTGTGTGTGATGAGTGTGTTTGAGACTAATTCTCTCCCAGAGACGGCATTAAAATGCGTATCTTTTGCGTCACTCTGAAGCTTCTGTGCTCGCTACAGAATGGATTATATCTGGTCGTGATCAGGTGATCAGTATCAATCACACGTTTGATCACTGACTGATCGACCGCTTCGTCTCTGTGGTTATAAATGAAAAAAACAACAGATTGTGGCGTGAGCGTGGCGATATGTGACTCGGCACACTAAAGAATCGTTTCCCCCATCTCTAGTCGAGGTGCTGCGTAATGTGTAGCTGTCTGAGGTCGGAGCCCACATGATGCCTGGCTGGAAGCTGAAACACTCTTTTTTTTTTTTGTGCTCGTTATGGTTTTTAACCGTAAGTGAAAGTAAGACTTGTTCTTGTAAGCAGAATGTACACGTGTCCAAGCGCCAGAAGTTTCCATGAGCTCTTTAGTGAGTAGTCCTTGTTAAAGCTCTACACATCAGTGGGAGTTTCCCGGGATTGAACCCTGACACTGGGAGAACTGGTGCGCGGAGTGAAAGTGAAAGTTTATTTGAGTTAATGGTAAAATCACTGACGTGTCTCGTTGTGCTGGTGATGTCTGTGCAGGTCTCAGAAGAGGCCTCGTCTGCTCCGACAGTCTCTCTCTCTCTCTCACACACTCACACACTCACACACTCACACACACACACACACACACACACACACACACACACACACTGGATGGAGAAGTTTTCCTGCCTGGGCTCGATCACTCTTTCACTATTTTTTGCGATAAGGATCGGGTTTAGTAAATCCACGTAACTTCAAAGTAGTGAAGGTGTGGAGGTTGGTTTGGTCGTGCCGGGTTTAGGTTCTGCCTCTTGATCCCGGGTTTATTCATCTGTGATCTTCACTGCGAGCTCGTCTTTGTGTCTGCGTCCCCCGGAGGACCGCCTTCAAGCATTTCCTGTCCCTTTATGTACTTTAGCTTCTGATTCATCATTCTAACAGCAGCTCAGGAATTCGACAGCTGTATAAAATCCCACTGTGGGGAGACGACCAGAGGCACACAGCTGGATCGGATCAACGCTCGTGATAGACGATACGTCTCGAGTTCACTGCTGAAGTTCATGCGGGGACTCTTGTGTCCTGCTAACGGAATGTTCTAGAATAGCATTGATGATAATGAGACAGAACCAAGCGTTTCACCAGAACTGCAGCAGGATTGTGAAATCACAACCCACACACACACACACACACACACACACACACACACACACACACACACACGATGTTTAAAAATAACCGCATTACAGACAGTCACACGGTCAGACTGATGTATCTGAGACACATGCTGCTGTGTAGACGTGTTCATAGATACATGAATATTAATGAAGCTGTAAATGGCTTCATTTGTAATGAATTAATTAAGTGTATGAGTTGGTGTAACTGCAGATGTATTGACTACAGATACGTACTGGACATGTGAGACACGCAGGGACAGAGACGGGTTCTGTCGGTTTCCCAGAGGATCTGATCAATTTGTACTCAATTCAGTCCACACTTAAGTGCTTGCTCTAGGGGGCGTGGCCACGTTTATTCACCAGTAGGTCACATGACTCCCCATACCTGCGCTAGGATCTCAATAACTTACCAAAATAGTAAAAGGACAAACATTTTGGTATTAAGGTGATTTAAACTTTCCTCCTAATGTGACCTCATATAAGAAGAGCCCCTCCCTCTGCTTGTTGTTTTCTAAGGGGTGTGGCTCAGTATAAGCTCATTTACATAGACACCGAAACAACATGTTTGGTCGAGGAGTGAAATGAAGTGTGAGACATTATCTAAGGACATTTCAGTGTAGCATTCACTCACACACTCACACACTCACACACACACTCACACACACACACACACACACACACACACACACACACACACACACACACACACACACACACACACACACCCCTGCTGGGGAGCTCTGAGACCAGGGATAACCTTTTTAAAGAAGTAGTCACATTCAGGACTTTTCAACTTCATATGTAATTTATGGTTTAAGTTTTTTACAATAAAGAGAGAGAGAGAGATTTCAGGAATAATTATATTACAAACCGCGACATGTAAAACCATATCTAATCTCATCTGAATAGAGCTTTAAGGTTTACTGTTTTATCAAATCTGTAAAAATAAGATCAAATGCCACCGGTCATCCTCGTGCGTGTGTGTGTGTGTGTGTGTGTGTGTGTGTGTGTGTGTGTGTGTGTGTGTGTGTGTGTGTGTGTGTGTGTGTGTGTGCGCATCAGGCGTTCCGTGTGGCAGAGGATCAGCTGAACATTCCTGCTCTGCTGGATGCAGAAGACATGGTGGCTCTCAGAGTTCCTGATCGCCTCAGCATCCTCACCTACGTCTCGCAGTATTACAACTACTTCCACGGCCGCTCTCCCAGTAAGACCTCCAGACACCAGTGATACTCATACACACTTTATGGTAGAGATACTCACTCTGTCTGTCTGTCTGTCTGTCTGGAGTCGGGGGTTTGGCAGGAGTCAAGAGGCCGGCTGAGGAACCCATCGACCGTATGTCAGGCAGCAAGAACCCACCGGTCACAGCTAAAGTCTACAGCTCACCGAAAACCATCACGGAACCCGCCAAGGTAAGGAGAACGTTAGTGAAGGCAGTGACTCACTTCGGGTTTTCTGTCTTAACTTGTGAGCTAAAAGTGAAGTCGGCGTAGGTGGAGTTCAAACATGATTAACAGATAAACGATGTGAAAGTTGTGATTGTGTAAGAGTTCACCTGAGTGATGTTAAACAGAGTGGAAGGAAGGTGATGATCTCAGGATCCAGGAAGGACAAGATAAAGAACACGTACAGCATCATGAGGACCACAGACTGATGGGAAAGTAATCAACAATCAGGGCTAGTTATAAGAAATACCTCAAAGTCTCTTCTTAGAGAGAGAGAGAGAGAGTCAGTCAGAAGTCCAGGAGGACAAAGAGCAGATGGAGCTTCAGATATATTTTGGAACATCAGATATTTAGGGAACGTGCTCAATAGTGTTCTGGTCTGAGGAGAATAAAGGAGTTTGATGCACACCCTGAGAACACCATGCCTGCTGGGAAGCTTGGGGATGTGGAGGTGCAGGTATGGTGGTGTGGAGGTGCAGGTATGGCGGTGCAGGTGTGGAGGTGCAGGTGTGGAGGTGCAGGTGTGGAGGTGGAGGTGCAGGTGTGGCGGTGTGGAGGTGCAGGTGTGGAGGTGCAGGTATGGTGGTGTGGAGGTGCAGGTGTGGTGGTGTGGAGGTGCAGGTGTGGCGGTGTGGAGGTGCAGGTATGGTGGTGTGCAGGTGCAGGTATGGTGGTGTGCAGGTGCAGGTATGGTGGTGTGCAGGTGCAGGTATGGTGGTGTGGAGGTGCAGGTATGGTGGTGTGGAGGGAGGTGCAGGTGTGGCGGTGTGGAGGTGCAGGTGTGCAGGTGCAGGTATGGTGGTGTGGAGGTGCAGGTATGGTGGTGTGGAGGTGCAGGTATGGTGGTGTGGTGGTGTGGAGGTGCAGGTGTGCAGGTGCAGGTATGGTGGTGTGGAGGTGCAGGTATGGTGGTGTGGAGGTGCAGGTGTGGTGGTGTGGAGGTGCAGGTATGGTGGTGTGGAGGTGCAGGTATGGTGGTGTGGAGGTGCAGGTATGGTGGTGTGGAGGTGCAGGTGTGGAGGTGTGGTGGTGTGGAGGTGCAGGTGTGGAGGTGTGGTGGTGTGGAGGTGCAGGTATGGCGGTGTGGAGGTGCAGGTGTGGAGGTGCAGGTGTGCAGGTGTGGAGGTGCAGGTATGGTGGTGTGGAGGTGCAGGTGTGGTGGTGTGGAGGTGCAGGTATGGTGGTGTGGAGGTGCAGGTATGGTGGTGTGGAGGTGCAGGTATGGTGGTGTGGAGGTGCAGGTATGGTGGTGTGGAGGTGCAGGTGTGGAGGTGTGGTGGTGTGGAGGTGCAGGTGTGGAGGTGTGGTGGTGTGGAGGTGCAGGTATGGCGGTGTGGAGGTGCAGGTGTGGAGGTGCAGGTGTGCAGGTGTGGAGGTGCAGGTATGGTGGTGTGGAGGTGCAGGTATGGTGGTGTGGAGGTGCAGGTGTGGAGGTGTGGTGGTGTGGAGGTGCAGGTATGGAGGTGTGGTGGTGTGGAGGTGCAGGTATGGAGGTGTGGAGGTATGGAGGTGTGGAGGTATGGCGGTGTGGAGGTATGGCGGTGTGGAGGTGGAGGTATGGCGGTGTGGAGGTGCAGGTGTCGAGGTATGGCGGTGTGGAGGTGTGGGCGTGGTGGTGTGGAGGTGCAGGTATGGCAGTGTGGGCGTGGAGGTGTGGGCGTGGTGGTGTGGAGGTATGGCGGTGTGGAGGTATGGTGGTGTGGGCGTGGGAACGGTTCATCAGCAGGGATGGAGTGAGTTAATCTTCACACTCCAGTGTGGTTGAGAATCTGCTGCAGGCCGTGAAAAATTCTGCACAACATCAACTTCTCCTTTTATTTATTTTATCAAGAAGAAAGTGCGCAAAGTGAAAACAGACATCATTCCAGCTGAAGGTGTTTCTGTTGTGTATACTCACTCGGGGGTGTGAATACTTTGTGTCAGTGCAGTTAGTTTGATGAACAGGTTTATTGTTTGTCCCCGGAGCAGCTGGTTCGCATTGCTGTGGTTAAGCGTGTCTGTGGAATGTTGTTAATGAGCTGCTGTTTGTTTTTGCAGAAGGACGTCCCTGTAGAACGTCCCGATAAATCTGGCACAATAAACCGGGGCTGCGGAATCTGCAACCAACACGTCCACCTCGTGCAGAGACACCTCGTGGATGGGAAACTCTACCACAGGAACTGTTTCAAGTATGATGATGTCATTATTACGTCATAGCCGTGCTCACAGGCTGCTGCTGAATACAAATACAGTGTTAAATTTACACATAGAGTATCTCACCTGGTCCGGGGTTAGTGTGTAGTCTCAGTGTGTACATGTATTTACCCCTACACTCTAGTTTTTACCCCTACACATGCTCTAGCTTTTACATATTTCTTGTTTGATGCTTCTACAAAGGATTTACAAATTACAAAATTCCCCTGACATTGTTGTGAGAAAGTTGTTATTTTTCATCATTTAATGTGAGTGTGTGTGTGTGTGAGTGTGTGTGTGTTTGACCCGGTGAGAACCCCGGCCTGTCCCCCTGCCCGGTGCCGTGGTTCAGTAGCTGCTCAGAATGTGGTGTGCTGCAATGTCAACAGATGTAATCTGGCACACATGAGCAGTGAGTCACTGAACACGTCAGGCGCCCGGGGGATTTCCAGTGAATAAACATCAGCAGCGTACATTAGCTAGATGATTTAACGTGTGTCTGAGTTTCAGATCGATTCTGATGATGAGGTTTGATGACGACGCTGTTTCTCTTTAACAGATGCAGCGAGTGCTCGAATATTCTCCTCTCAGGAACTTACAAACCTGGAAAGGAGCCCAACACTTTTATCTGCAAGTCACACCAAAGCACACAGAAGGCTCCTCCAGCTCAGGTCACACCCCCTGCACGGTACAACGAGACTACACCAACCATCAGCAAGTCACCACCGACACCAAAGGACATCACGCTCAAGAGTGTGGGGAAAGACCCCAAGCAGCCTAAGCAAGGCCTGTTTTGGTCAGCAAATAAGAATAAAAGCCCCTCTGCCCCTACACCTGCTCCTAGAACTGCCCCTTCACCTGCCCCCACAGCTGGGGCTTCTAAAGCTGCCCCTTCACCTGCCCCCACAGCTGGGGCTTCTAAAACAGAGCCTACACCTGCCCCCACAAGTGCCCCTAGAGCTGCCCTTCGCTATAAAACCACAGTAAAGGATTCTGTGACTGTGAAACATCCTACTGAAGAGAAAGAACTCGCAGAGACGCCTAAAGGTCCGAGCAGCTCCGCCCTCAAGAACCTGGAGGCCAGACAACGGTGAGCCTTGGGGTTATGGAGCAGTTAGGGGCAGGTCAGGGTCTTGGTCAGGTTTTTGGCATTATGGATGGGATAGGGGTAAGTGGTTAGGGTTTAGGTGGGGGTTAGGTTCAGTGTGGGTTAGGGTCAAGGTGGGTGTTGGGGCTCGGGCTAGAGGTGGGGATTAGGGTCAGGATAAGGGGTGAGGGTTAGGGTTGAGGTTTAGGGTCAGGGTTAGGGGTGGGGATTAGGGTCAGGGTTAGGGGTGAGGTTTAGGGTCAGGGGTGAGGATTAGGGTTAGGGGTGGGGATTAGGGTTAGGGGTGGGGATTAGGGTTAGGGGTGGGGATTAGGGTCAGGGGTGGGGATTAGGGTCAGGGTCAGGGGTGGGGATTAGGGTCAGGGTTAGGGGTGAGGTTTAGGGTCAGGGGTGGGGATTAGGGTCAGGGGTGGGGATTAGGGTCAGGGGTGGGGATTAGGGTTAGGGGTGGGGATTAGGGTTAGGGGTGGGGATTAGGGATAGCTTCAGGATTCTGTGAGGGTTAAGTGTGGATTGGCAGGAAGTAACCTGAGGGCAGCTGAAGTTAAGCGTCGACCTGGATGAGAACCAAAGTAGTGAATTTTATCAGTTAAATTATAAATAGCAGTAATGTACTGCTAATTATTTAAAATATAAGTTTTTTTTATTAGTAATTGCAAAATTTATTTTATAAGTTACTTTTAAACTTACTAAGCTACTTGTTTAAGAACATAACTAACTTACACACATTCTAAAATTCCTTATGAATATTAGTTTTATAATCTCAATTGTGAACTTGCAAGAAAGTTATTTAAACCCTTAATTAAGAGCAAACAAGTTTATTATGAACTGAATTACGAACAGCTGATGTGACTTATTACTGAACCTGTTTCTGAACTTCTGAATTACTTCTGAACTATAAACCTACAGGTGCACTGGTTAGCTTACTAAGAATTTCATTATTACAGGTCCTTCTCAAAAAATTAGCATATTGTGATAAAGTTCATTATTTTCTGTAATGTACTGATAAACATTAGACTTTCATATATTTTAGATTCATTACACACAAACTGAAGTAGTTCAAGCCTTTTATTGTTTTAATATTGATGATTGTGGCATACAGCTCATGAAAACCCAAAATCCCTATCTCAAAAAATTAGCATATTTCATCCGACCAATAAAAGAAAAGTGTTTTTAATACAACAAAAGTCAACCTTCAAATAATTATGTTCAGTTGTGTCTTGTGTCTCTTAACTTTCTCTTCACAATATCCCACAGATTCTCTATGGGGTTCAGGTCAGGAGAGTCGGCAGGCCAATTGAGCACAGTAATACCATGGTCAGTAAACCATTTACCAGTGGTTTCGGCACTGTGAGCAGGTGCCAGGTCGTGCTGAAAAATGAAATCTTCATCTCCATAAAGCTTTTCAGCAGATGGAAGCATGAAGTGCTCCAAAATCTCCTGATAGCTAGCTGCATTGACCCTGCCCTTGATAAAACACAGTGGACCAACACCAGCAGCTGACATGGCACCCCAGACCATCACTGACTGTGGGTACTTGACACTGGACTTCAGGCATTTTGGCATTTCCCTCTCCCCAGTCTTCCTCCAGACTCTGGCACCTTGATTTCCGAATGACATGCAAAATTTGCAACCTGTAGCCCATTTCCTGCACACGCCTGTACACGGTGGCTCTGGATGTTTCTACTCCAGACTCAGTCCACTGCTTCCGCAGGTCCCCCAAGGTCTGGAATCGGTCCTTCTCCACAATCTTCCTCAGGGCCCGGTCACCTCTTCTCGTTGTGCAGCGTTTTCTGCCACACTTTTTCCTTCCCACAGACTTCCCACTGAGGTGCCTTGATACAGCACTCTGGGAACAGCCTATTCGTTCAGAAATGTCTTTCTGTGTCTTACCCTCTTGCTTGAGGGTGTCAATGATGGCCTTCTGGACAGCAGTCAGGTCGGCAGTCTTACCCATGATTGAGGTTTTGAGTAATGAACCAGGCTGGGAGTTTTTAAAAGCCTCAGGAATCTTTTGCAGGTGTTTAGAGTTAATTAGTTGATTCAGATGATTAGGTTAATAGCTCGTTTAGAGAACCTTTTCATGATATGCTAATTTTTTGAGATAGGGATTTTGGGTTTTCATGAGCTGTACGCCACAATCATCAATATTAAAACAATAAAAGGCTTGAACTACTTCAGTTTGTGTGTAATGAATCTAAAATATATGAAAGTCTAATGTTTATCAGTACATTACAGAAAATAAGGAACTTTATCACAATATGCTAATTTTTTGAGAAGGACCTGTATGTTCATTATTGCCTTATTTACTTATACAATGTGTTATTTTTAACCTAGGAACTTTCTTTTGAACTTAACGACAAACTTGGCAAAAATAAAAATAGCCTCTTAACTCTTGACATTGCTTATGAACTCTCTTTAATGATGTACATACTAAGGACTTTATTTATGAATTACTTGCAACTTAAAATACTTCAAAAATACTTAATACTAAGCTTAATTACAAACCCCCGTTCACAGGCTTACTCAGAACATAATCACTGTTTAATCACAAACACATTGATGTAGTTTAATAAGCAGTAAATTAATCATAAATATGCTTCAGTCTAAAGAGTTAAATTTTGAACTTACTTACCCGAGAACATGCTCATTAACATAACTTCCTTACTTCATGACCTTACACGCTTAACTAAGCTTAAGTTTACTTAAAAACTCGTAAATGGAGTTTATTTACACACTTATAAATGGATTTAATGGCTAACTTTCCTAGCTGATGATCTTATTTAATTAGACACGTTCCCTCTTCTAAAGATCTTCCCACAGTTAAACGTTCCTCTTTAAACCTGAGGTTCGAATGATGTTTATCTAATGAGCAGATGGACTTAATGATGTGGCGGTTGTGTGATTAGATCTTTACATCACTTTAAACACTTTAATCTCATTTCCCTCTTTTCTCTCCACAGTTTCTTTGAGTCCGGTAGCAGCTCCGCGAGCCCCGTACCTGCCGCCAAGAGCATTACAACAACCCCAGCTAATGACAAGCCAGGTGCAGGAGGTGCAGGAGCGGCCGGAGGTGCAGGTAAAGGCAAGCTGGTGCAACGAGCTGACAGCTGGGCAAAAGCAAAGAACAAGGAACAGGAGAATGAAAGTGAAAAGGAGAAAGCGAAGACGGTCATTAGCAAGTTCGTGTTTGACGAGGGCAGTAGAAACAGTAGCCCGCTTTCCCAGCACGCGGGCCTGAGCGCTAACGCTAAGTAAGCACTACTTATATACTTTATATAAATAACTCTGGTCAGACTTTTGGTCACAACAAGGAGTTTTGATGCTTTTATTTTACTTATTTTTTATTTTAACGTTTGTCGCCCCCTTGTGTAACATCAGTGCTAACACAGCTCTCTTTTTCCCTCAAACTGTTTTCACTACAGGACTAACGTTTCTCCCGCACCCACCGCCAGGTCGGGCCCGACCACCAGGGTGCTGCTGAAAGCACCAAAGTTTGATGTAGATCTCGGGCCAGACACGGGTCCAGCCGGGTCGTCCAGCTGGCTGCGCTCCCGGGACAAATCTCCATCCAGAGCAGCGAACACACAGCCTTCTGACCACAAGGGTGAGGGCGTGGGGAGGCTTTAACGATGTAGGCCGGATTAAACCGGGTTTATCTCCTTAAAGAGTTGCACTACACCGAGTCCACTGGGCCGAACCAGAACTGATCAGTTTAGTGAGCAACAGAAATGGTCTGGAAAGTAAATTCTACTCCAGATCACAGCGTAAACACCCGTAACATCAGCAGACACTGAACGTTTATTCATTTACAGACTTAACGATGCACGTCTGAGCTTACACAGAAAATAATGATTATAAACACGCGTGTAACGCCAACGTTACTGCATCATTTAATATTCATATTTAATTCACTAATATTTGTTTATTGATCTACTAATATACAAACATGTGCATGTATTAACATAGTATTAACGAAATAAGGAACCTACAATATTAAATAAATTATAAACCTATTATATTCAATATAAAATTTAGTAATTTATGTACTAATTAACTTTAGTTTATTATTTTATTAGCTTTTTGTAAATGATTAAACTACTCATAAACTCACTGCAGGACTGGTCTGAACAGAAGTGTGTGTGTGTGTGTGTGTGTGTGTGTGTGTGTGTGTGTGTGTGTGTGTGTGTGTGTTCACTCCTCCTGACACAAAACCCTTTAAATAATTCAGATTGTTACTTTAATTGATGATTTAGATGGTTAGCAGTTGGTCAGAGGTCGAGTTAATGGCGTGGAGTTTATTGCTCTATTTCGCCCCCTAGTGGACGATCGGAGCGCTCTAATTCTAAATCTGTAAAATAATACTGTACTAGTACTGTATATTCCGTGTGTGTGTGTGTGTGTGTGTGTGTGTGTGTGTGTGTGTGTACTGTATATTCCGTGTGTGTGTGGCTCCTGGGTGGTGTACTGTATAGTGTGTGTGTGTGTGTGTGTGGCTCCTGGGTGGTGTACTGTATAGTGTGTGTGTGTGGCTCCTGGGTGGTGTACTGTATAGTGTGTGTGTGTGTGTGTGTGTGGCTCCTGGGTGGTGTACTGTATAGTGTGTGTGTGTGTGTGTACTGTATATTTGACCCCTGACGGAGCCACTCTTGCCGTTTCAGAGAGCGCCGCAGCTCCTTCAGCCTGGAGATCTCAACTCAAACCTGTGGAGAAGAACACCAAGTAGGTCTCGCCGTGCGTCTCCGTACCGTCTCTCCTGTGACTCTCTCATGTCTCGTCTGCTTTCTCCTGCCGAGTCTCACTGTATACAGTAATTCACGTATACTAGTGTTTCCTGTATTCTGTTCTAACTCTGTGTTTTGATTGGTCGACTCTCCAGATGGTCTGTCTCTCTCGCTCCCTCTCGTCCTGACGCGCCCTTCTCGCTACGCCGCACATCACCGTCGGCATGTCGCATCTGAGCCGCCGCCCTCTGCTTAGCCACACCCGTTTCTCTTATTTCCTTGTCCTCTTTAAAACTGATGTAAAGGTGAGGGGACGTCCCACGCGTGTTCCACAGCTCGCTGCAGACGGACGAGGCCAGTTCATTCACTTCGCCGCTTCTTGCTTTTTCTGCTCGTCAGATCCAGAAGCCCTCAGGACTCGGCTCCGGCAAGCGACCCCAAGACGTCTAACGTGCTCGCCCGGCCCTGGGAGTCGGCCAACAAGAGCTCCACGGCGCCATCTACTGCTCCTGTTCATGCAAACAGCGGCGGCGGGAAACTTCCCTCGAGCGTCGTGGTGGAGATCAGCATCACGCCCGGCCGGGGCACAGAGAAGGGTAAGAAACCGGGATTTGTGGAGGACTCTTCAAACATGCCCCTCCCATCCATGCCTGGCCACACCCCTTTCTTTAAGTTTTTTTTTTTTTTTAAACAGTTTTGTACCTCAAATTTGTACCTGAAATTGTTC
>CM060129.1:26249464-26306964 GCA_030522415.1 Channallabes apus | reverse complement strand
AAAGTTGTGATTAATCGCGATTAATCTGTCTGACCGTAATTAACTAGAATAGTCGATTAGAAACTTTTAATCGACTGAGCAATAATTTAAACACTAAAAACTGTGTGAAAAATGCTTATTTTAGTTTAAACCAGGGGAGTCAAACATGCGGCCCGCGGGTCGAATATGGCCACTAAGGCGTCCAGTGCGGCCCGCGGGATGACTAACGATAATATTAAATATCAAATCTTTTTTATTATCATTATCATTATTAGTAGTAATATTAAATAAAGTCTATGTCCGGGTATTCGCTGCAATATTGTGTTTGGTTTTATTATTTATTTATTTTATCACTGATCATTTCACTGCTCTTCTATTGCGCTTCTGCCGGAACCTCTAACACACATGCGCAGTCTAAATTAGCACCGAAATCAAATTTCTTCTGCTATTTGAAGATGTGAGGCAAGAACTCGCGATTTTAACAAAATGTCCAAAAAAAGATGAATTGATGTGGAAGTGCGAATGTTTCAGGAGAAATGCAAAGAGAAAGTGTTTAATCTGTGCAACAAGAATACAACATTAAACTGCACTGTGATGTACTGTACTGTATACACACACACACACACACACACACACACACACACACACACACACACACACACAGAGATATACTGTACTGTACACACACACACACACACACACACACACACACACACACAGAGATATACTGTACTGTACACACACACACACACACACACACACAGAGATATACTGTACTGTACACACACACACACACACACACACACACACACACACAGAGATATACTGTACTGTACACACACACACACACACACACACACACACACACACAGAGATATACTGTACTGTACACACACACACACACACACACACACAGAGATATACTGTACTGTACACACACACACACACACACACACACACACACACACACACACACACAGAGATATACTGTACTGTACACACACACACACACACACACACACACACACACACACACAGAGATATACTGTACTGTACACACACACACACACACACACACACACACACACACACACACAGAGATATACTGTACTGTACACACACACACACACACACAGAGATATACTGTACTGTACACACACACACACACACACACACACACACACACACACACACACACACAGATATACTGTACTGTACACACACACACACACACACAGATATACTGTACTGTACACACACACACACACACACACACACACACACACAGAGATATACTGTACTGTACACACACACACACACACACAGATATACTGTACTGTACACACACACACACACACACACACACACACACACACAGAGAGATATACTGTACTGTACACACACACACACACACACACACACACACACACACAGATATACTGTACTGTACACACACACACACACACACACACACACACACACACACACACAGATATACTGTACTGTACACACACACACACACACACACACACACACACACACACACAGATATACTGTACTGTACACACACACACACACACACACACACACACACACACACACACAGATATACTGTACTGTACACACACACACACACACACACACACACAGATATACTGTACTGTACACACACACACACACACACACACACACACACACAGATATATACTGTACTGTACACACACACACACACACACACACACACACACACACACACAGATATATACTGTACTGTACACACACACACACACACACACACACACACACACACACACACAGATATATACTGTACTGTACACACACACACACACACACACACACACAGATATACTGTACTGTACGCACACACACACACACACACACACACACACACACACACACACACACACACAGATATACTGTACTGTACGCACACACACACACACACACACACACACACACACACACAGATATACTGTACTGTACACACACACACACACACACACACACACACAGAGATATACTGTACTGTACACACACACACACACACACACACACACACACACACACAGATATACTGTACTGTACACACACACACACACACACACACACACACACACACACACACACACAGAGATATACTGTACTGTACACACACACACACACACACACACACACACACACACACACACACACACACACAGAGATATACTGTACTGTACACACACACACACACACACACACACACACACACACACACACAGAGATATACTGTACTGTACACACACACACACACACACACACACACAGAGATATACTGTACTGTACACACACACACACACACACACACACACACACACACACACACACACACACACAGAGATATACTGTACTGTACACACACACACACACACACACACACACACACACACAGATATACTGTACTGTACTGTACACACACACACACACACACACACACACACACACACACACAGATATACTGTACTGTACACACACACACACACACACACACACACACACACACACACACACACACAGATATATACTGTACTGTACACACACACACACACACACACAGAGATATACTGTACTGTACACACACACACACACACACACACACACACACACACACACACACAGAGATATACTGTACTGTACACACACACACACACACACACACACAGAGATATACTGTACTGTACACACACACACACACACACACACACACAGAGATATACTGTACTGTACACACACACACACACACACACACACAGAGATATACTGTACTGTACACACACACACACACACACACACACAGAGATATACTGTACTGTACACACACACACACACACACACACACACACACACAGAGATATACTGTACTGTACACACACACACACACACACACACACACACAGATATACTGTACACACACACACACACACACACACACACACACACACACAGATATACTGTACTGTACACACACACACACACACACACACAGATATACTGTACACACACACACACACACACACACACACACACACACAGATATACTGTACTGTACACACACACACACACACACACACACACACACACACACACACACACAGATATATACTGTACTGTACACACACACACACACACACAGATATACTGTACTGTACACACACACACACACACACACACACACACACACACACACAGATATACTGTACTGTACACACACACACACACACACAGATATACTGTACTGTACACACACACACACACACACACACACACACACACACACACAGAGATATACTGTACTACACACACACACACACACACACACACACACACACACACACACACACAGAGATATACTGTACTGTACACACACACACACACACACACACACACACACAGAGATATACTGTACTGTACACACACACACACACACACACACACACACACAGAGATATACTGTACTGTACACACACACACACACACACACACACACACACACACACACACACACACACAGAGATATACTGTACTGTACACACACACACACACACACACACACAGAGATATACTGTACTGTACACACACACACACACACACACACACAGAGATATACTGTACTGTACACACACACACACACACACACACACACACACACACAGAGATATACTGTACTGTACACACACACACACACACACACAGAGATATACTGTACTGTACACACACACACACACACACACACACACACACAGAGATATACTGTACTGTACACACACACACACACACACACACACACACACACACACACACACACAGAGATATACTGTACTGTACACACACACACACACACACACACAGAGATATACTGTACTGTACACACACACACACACACACACACACACACACACACACACACAGATATACTGTACTGCACACACACACACACACACACACACACACACACACAGATATACTGTACTGTACACACACACACACACACACACACACACACACACACACACACACAGATATACTGTACTGCACACACACACACAGAGAGATATACTGTACTGTACACACACACACACACACACACACACACACACAGATATACTGTACTGTACCCACACACACACAGATGTACTGTACACACACACACACACACACACACACAGATATACTGTACTGTACACACACACACACACACACACACACACATACTGTACTGTACACACACACACACACACACACACACACACATACTGTACTGTACACACACACACACAGAGATATACTGTACTGTACACACACACACACACACACACACACACACAGATATACTGTACTGTACACACACACACACACACACACACACACACACACAGATATACTGTACTGAAATATGATAAATCCACTGGACAGCTTTAGCATCCGCTTTAAATAAAACCTCATCTAGATTTTTATTTGTTAAAGTTCTCACTTGTAGTCTGTAGTTAATGTTCATATCCAAATTAATGATTTTTTTTTCATTTGCATTAACCATAAATAATTTCTTTGTATATGATTTATTTTTTTTCAACTATTGAGTTGTTAAAGGCAGTTTTTTTTAAATTGTGAAGTGTTTATGTAGTTTGTAAATGATATTGTAGCCTATAGCTTCATATTTAATGTAACTGTCTGTACACAGAGTCTGCAGTATTGTTTATTGTATCGTTACTAAAGTATCTGTAAGTAATATTCATGTTCAAAGGAAAGGATTTTACTTGACATTGTTTTTCCCCCAAACAGGAATACGAGTTAATGTACAGTTTCTGAGGACGTGTTAAATGCAGTTTTACAGAATATTGTGTATTTGTTGTAATTTGATGCACTCTGATTAAAATAACTAATTCGGCCGTCACATGGTCACATTTCTTCTCATCCGGCCGTCACACTAACATCTAACATGAGCTCGACACCCCTGAGTTTAACCCTTTACTCACCCGATTAGTCACATGTTAAATTAACGAGTCTGTAGATTTAAATCTACATCATAAAAATTATTTTATTTTTTTTTCTCGTGTGTGTGTGTGTGTGTGTGTGTGTGTGTGTGTGTGTGTGTGTGTGTGTTAGTTACACGGCTGTGATTTTAAAGTAAACTAAGTGAGAACTCTTTCGTTTGGACGATGCAACGTCCTGTCATGTGATGAAAGTAAAAATGTTGAACAAATTCATACAAAATATAAACTTCTATAATAAAAACAGGATTGTTTGGTGATTTAAAGTTGAGTCGGTGTGAGACGCGAGCGCAGCGGGTTCTGTTGCTTCATTTAGAATTTAAGTTACTTTGTGTGTGTGTGTGTGTGTGTGTGTGCGCAGGGTTTAGCTTTAGCGGTCAGGTTTAGCTTTAACGCCGGGTGTTGTTGAGACTGATAATTACTCGAGCACTTACGGCGTGAAGCTTTTAGCGCGGCGCGACAGAACAGATGATTAGCATTAAAGTCTCGTCAGCGCCGTGTTTCTGTTTTTAAAGTTAAAACCTGAAGTTTCTTTACAGGACGCACTGACACTCGACGCCCTCCACCTCCCATCAGCGTGATCGCTAACTTCTCTGTAATTGATGCGTGTGTGTGTGTGTGTGTGTGTGTGTGTGTGTGTGTGTGTGTGTGTGTGTGTGTTTTTATAAAAAGGCCAAAATGTGACTAACACATGAAGTTCCATTTGTGTGTAATAAGCGCTAATGGAGACGGCGCTCCACGCCACGTGACCTGCCCACTTTTTAGCCAAATGAAATGCGCGCTGTCAAAAACAAAACAAAATAAAATACTAATGTGGTGAAATTCAGCAGGACAATTAAAGCTGCTGCCAAATTCGCGGGCAAAAGTCAGAAGCATTTGCAATTCATGATTTTAAAAAAAGTGTTAATCAGTTTTGGTTTTAGACCGAACGTTCGAAACCGAAAGCCGAGCGCTCGCGCCGCTGAGACGCGTCCGAGTTACCGCTAATGCTAATGCTAATCTTTACTTCTGCTTTAGGGAATGAAAAATCTATAGAGAAATTAACAAACTGTATTTAAAATAAACACTGCAATTAAAAACCTCACAGGAAAAACATTTAATTTAGAATTTAATCAAGAAAACATCACAGTTTAAATGTGCATTAAAAATCAAACCAATTTAAATATGATGATTAATGATCAGCTTGTTGTCTTTAATAGAGTTCAACTGTATGTTTATGAAAAAAAATTAAATACACAAAGTGCTTGAGAAAAATGTTTTAGAACGTTTATAAAATCAAATTAAGAATTATTTTAAATAATTTAATATTTTCCCAACCACATTCATGTGATTATTATTATTTTTTTTTCATTTATTTATTTATTTTTAATAAAGATGTATTTACTTGGTTATGTTTATATAAGTTTAATAAAGGTAAAGGAATATAATATAAACGGTGTGAATGAGACCCTTTTGTCCGCTGGAGGGTTACAGTGGACGTGTTCACAGAATAAAAACACGTGTGTGTGTGTGTGTGTGTGTGTGTGTGTGTGTGTGTGTGCTGGAGATAAATTTTAACATAAACATCATTTTCTTCCTGTCACCAGACATAAAGAAGGAAAAGAAGAAGAGATCCTCCATGTCCAGGCTGTTTCGACGCAAGAGCAAGTGTGAGGCCACTGAGAACTGAGTGTGTGTGTGTGTGTGTGTGTGTGTGTGTGTGCGCTCTTAGCATTTATAACACATGGGCTGTTAGCTCTTAAGCTAGCTGGCCACCTACAAAGCTAGCTAAATGGCCAGGCCACAGTTGCGCCGCTGCAGCAGGAAGTGAATGAAGAACAGTGAGTGTGTGTGTGTTCTTCTAATGAGCAGCGACGGGTTTCAGTACGGGTCGGATCACATCACACTCTGAGAAATGAGCTGTGTAACATGCGGGGGGGGGTTGATGTATTTCCTCTTGTCTATCCTGAAGCATTATCACAGGACACACACACACTCAGGAGGTTAAACACTGATTCATATTGAATCACAGACTCCCAAACTTGTGTCTCTTCTTTTAATATACTGGTTTTTTTATGGATCATTTTTATAAACCCTAATTAGATGTAGTTCTGTAGTATGACCAGCAGGGGGCAGCCAGGGTCTGACACTAAACAACATTCTATAGGAACTGGAAATGCGGTTAAATTTAAAATCAGGTTCAGTTTCGGAAAAGATTTTAAAAACATATAAGTGTGTAAAATATCCATAGAATATGAGCATGCTGGCATTGAGTAAATAAATTATTGGTGTTTATGTATAAATGCTTTTGGATAACTATGTGCAAAATGTTGTTTTTTTCCATTTATTTTAAAGTAAAATTTTAGATTTATGTTGTGTATGAAAATTAATAAAGTTTATGAAGAACCTATAGTTGACTTGTTTGACTTTTTAGTTAACCGAGTGTGAACTTCTCAAGTCAAATTAATTGGTGTTAATAATAATAATAATAATAATGGAGTAGAAACATGAATAAACTTTACCGCTTGTGGTATCATCATCATCATCATCATCATCATCATCGGTGCTCAGTTCAAGTTCTGCTATTTATTCATAAGAAAATCGTTCAGTCGGTTTTGTTTTGTATTTTGATCATCTTGAGCTGCAGGACACTTAAAACTGTTAGTTTTTTCCAGGAGTGTGTGTGTGTGTGTGTGTGTGTGTGTGTGTGTGTGTGTGTGTGTGTGTGGTGAAATGTTTATATATAATTTTCTTCCCCCAGATTTATAAAGCGGCGTCCAAAACGTATTAAGCTGAAAATAAATTCACGGTTAAAGGTTATAAAAACTGTGTAAATGTTTGACGTGTTGAATTAAAGGTTTTTACCTGCTGTGCACACACACACACACACACACACACACTGCATTACTATAATTCTTTCATTGTGTGTGTATAGATTTCTGGAAAAGACATTAGAGATGACCTGTAGAGAGACAGTGTGTTCAGCTAAACCCCACACACACACACACACACACACACGGCGTGTTTATGGCCTGGTGGAGCGGTTGTGTACGACTGTATTAAAGAGGAGAACAGACTTTCTAAACATTTATACACTTTAGATTTTAATCAGATCAAACAATAAATCTGCTGCTCAGTTCATCCTTTAAAAGTGGAGGCACAGAGTCGGTGAATCTCCACCAATCAGCATGGAAGTCTGGCATGATTGAGAGTTATGTAGTTGTTAATGGCTCCTCCCCCTTCTGGAAGCCCCGCCCCTTCACACCTCCATAACACGAGAGATCTCTTAGTGAAATTTTTCTTCTGGTGTAAAATAAACCTCCAGCCGTGATTAGACAGTGTTTAAATCACATCCTGATAGAACCCGCTGTGTGTGTGTGTGTGTGTGTGTGTGTGTGTGTGTGGGACCAGGTGTAAGAGACACAGTGAGCCTGGAACATCTCGCCTGTTAGAACTGAGCTCAGAGTGAATCCTGCACCTTCAGCAGGCCTTCATCACACCTCCTCTTCCTCCCCCTCCTCCTCCTCCTCCACGTTCGAGACGCTCTCGTCTCCGGTGGACATTTCGGAACAGGCCATATGCTGCCACTTTGTCTTGGCCTGCTGGTCAGCGGGGTTCACTCGGGGCCTTGTTCCTCTGCTCAGGAACAGGTTTCATCATTTGTCCCCTGCGTCTCTCTGTGTGTCTACCTGGACAGGATTAAAGTCCCGCACAGTGTGAGCTCGTTCTGTTTTACTCCACTGGCTGGAGGCTGTGTCTGAGGCTCCACGCTGTGTGTCCGTGTGTGTGTGTGTGTGCGTAAGAGGAGAAACTGATATATAATTCAATGTGGCGCTGTTTTTTCACTCAGAGGTTATGAATCACGTGTATTGACGTGAGTTTCAGAGCGCATGGACGATTTGTCATGTGTTTCTGTCTCTCTGAAAATCATGATGAAAAATGATCAAATTCCACAACTGGAGCAGTCAGAGCATCGTTAGCGCTTACTGTGTGTGTGTGTGTGTGTGTGTGTGTGTGTGTGCGCGCGTGTTCATGGATACGTGTCTGTAAATTGACGTCATATAAGTCTGTGTGTTCTTGTGTGGTTTAATTTTCTTCACACACGTGACCTAAACTTCATCATCATCATCATTTTGCATCAGATAAAAGAAATAAATAAAAGTTTAAAATAATAAAATGTGGATGTTTCAGTAAAAACAACACTGAATCCTGAAAGTTTATTGACTTTTTGTTTCATTCCTTTATGTCTGTGACACACAGCGATCAGCCGTAGGTTTTGGTTCCCCTGGGCCCCTGGGGTGGCTCTGGCCCCTCGGCATGTGGCTCCACTGGGCTTCAGGGTGGTGCTGTGGTGTTTGGCACCTGGACATTGGCAGTGGGTCCTTTGGGTGCTGTGGGTTTGGGGGCGGGGCCTCCTTGGATCGGACTTGTTTGTCCGGTGCGTCCCATGGGGCTCGATCTGATCGGGATCTGAGTTTGGAGGCGGAGTCGGGGGCCTTGGGCTCTTTGCCTGGTGGGTTAGTTAACTGATAATCAGTGTTAATGTGGTAATGATAGGAATGATCACTGTGTGTGTGTGTGTGTGTGTGTGTGTGTGTGTGTGTGTGTGCACTAACTGCTCAGTCTTTTCTGCAGCTTCTTCTGTTAAATCATTTCAAATTTACACGTTTATAAACACGTGAATTAACCATTTGCATTTCAAATTCTCGTGTATTTGTTATACAGAGGGATTGAACCTGCGATACCTTTAAATGGAACAAAAGGGTTTTAATGTTCATGTTACATGGAATCAAATATTCAAATGTTTAATCTTTTTTTATTCAATATCTGCGTGTGTGCTTCTCATATACTGTAGGTGATTAGAGCATTGTATCTCACTAACAAATAAATAAACAGTATATATAGACAGAGGGAGAAGAGAAAGTCTGTCTTAAGTACTATGAAGGTTTAAATCACACGTCATGTAGTAAGTAATATTGCAGTAATACTGTAGTAGTGTAGTAGTGCTGTAGTAATATTGTGTTAGTATTGTTGTAGTGCTGTAGTATTGCAGTAGAATTGTAGTAGTATTGTAGTAGTATTGTAGTAGTGCTGTAGTATTGCAGTAGAATTGTAGTAGTATTGTAGAAGTACTGTAGTAGTGCTGTAGTAGTGTTGTAGTAGTATTGCAGTAGTGCTGTAGTGGTATTGTAGTAGTGCTGTAGTAGTGTTGTAGTAGTGCTGTAATAGTATTGTAGTAGTGCTGTAGTAGTATTGTAGAAGTAGTGTAGTAGTATTGTAGTAGTGGTGTAATAGTATTGTAGTATTGTAGTAGTGCTGTAGTAGTATTGTAGTAGTGCTGTAGTATTGTAGTAATATTGTAGTAGTGCTGTATTAGTATTGTAGTAGTGATGTAGTATTGTAGTAATATTGAAGTAGTGCTCTATTAGTATTGTAGTAGTGCTGTAGTAGTATTGTAGTAGTACTGTAGTGGTATTTTAGAAGTGCTGTAGTAGTATTGTAGTAGTGTTGTAGTAATATTGCAGTAGTGCTGTAGTGGTATTGTAGTAGTATTGTAGTAGTGCTGTAGTAGTATTGTAGTAGTATTGTAGTAGTATTGTAGTAGTATTGTAGTAGTGCTGTAGTAGTATTGTAGTAGTATTGTAGTAGTGCTGTAGTAATATTGTAGTAGTGCTGTAGTAGTACTGTAGTAGTATTGTAGTAGTGCTGTAGTAGTATTGTAGTAGTATTGTATTAATATTGTAGTAGTATTGTAGTAGTACTATAGTAGTATTGTAGTACTGCTGTAGTATTGCAGTAGTATTGTAGTAGTATTGTAGTAGTGCTGTAGTAGTATTGTAGTAGTGCAGTAGTAGTATTGTAGTAATGCTGTAGTAGTATTGTGGTAGTGCTGTAGTGGTATTTTAGTAGTGCTGTAGTAGTATTGCAGTAGTGCTGTAGTGGTATTGTAGTAGTGCTGTAGTAGTATTGTAGAAGTATTGTATTAATATTGTAGTAGTGTTGTAGTAGTATTGTAGTAGTGCTGTAGTAGTATTGTAGTAGGAATGTATAAGTATTGTAGTGCTGTAGTTGTGCTGTAGGAGTATTGTAGTAGTTCTGTAGTAGTATTGTAGTAGTATTGTAGTAGTGCTGTAGTAGTATTGTAGTAGTGCTGAAGTATTGTAGTAGTGCTGAAGTATTGTAGTAGTGATGTAGTAGTACTGTAGTAGTATTGTAGTAGTGCTGCTGTAGTATTGTAGTAGTATTGTATTAATATTGTAGTAGTATTGTAGTAGTACTATAGTAGTATTGTAGTACTGCTGTAGTATTGCAGTAGTATTGTAGTAATATTGTAGTAGTATTGTAGTAGTGCTGTAGTAGTATTGTAGTAGGAATGTATAAGTATTGTAGTGCTGTAGTTGTGCTGTAGGAGTATTGTAGTAGTTCTGTAGTAGTATTGTAGTAGTTTTGTAGTAGAGCTGTTGTATTGTAATAGTACTGTAGTAATATTGTAGTAGTGCTGCAGTAGTATTGTAGTAGTACTGCAGTAGTGCTGTAGTAGTGCTGTAGTATTGCAGTAGTGCTGTAGTAGTATTGTAGTAGTGCTGTAGAAGTATTGAATAAGTATTGTAGTAGTATTGTAGTAGTGCTGTAGACGTATTGTAGTAGTGCTGTAGTAGTATTGTAGTAGTGCTGTAGTAGTATTGTAGTTGTGCTGTAGTAGTGCTGTAGTAGTGTTGTAGTAGTATTGCAGTAGTGCTGTAGTAGAATTGTAGTAGTTTTGTAGTAGTGCTGTAGTAGTATTGTAGTAGTGCTGTAGTAGTATTGTAGTAGTGCTGTAGTAGTATTGTAGAAGTACTGTAGTAGTATTGTAGTAGTGGTGTAATAGTATTGTACTAGTGCTGTAGTAGTATTGTAGTAGTGATGTAGTATTGTATTAGTATTGTAGTAGTGCTGTAGTAGTATTGTAGTAGTGTTGTAGTAGTATTGCAGTAGTACTGTAGTGGTATTTTAGAAGTGCTGTAGTAGTGTTGTAGTAGTATTGTAGAAGTACTGTAGTAGTGTTGTAGTAGTATTGTAGTGGTGCTGTATTAGTATTGTAGTAGTGCTGAAGTATTGTAGTAGTGATGTAGTAATATTGTAGTAGTGCTGTAGTACTATTGTAGTAGTGTTCTAGTAGTATTGCAGTAGTGCTGTAGTAGTGTTCTAGTAGTATTTTAGTAGTGCTGTAGTAGTATTGTAGTAGTGCTGTAGTAGTATTGTAGTAGTATTGTATTAATATTGTAGTAGTGCTGTAGTAGTATTGTAGTAGTGCTGTAGTAGTATTGTAGTAGTATTGTATTAATATTATAGTAGTGCTGTAGTAGTATTGTAGTTGAATTGTAGTTGTATTGTATTGGGATTGTAGTAGTATTGTAGTAGTATTGTAGTAGGAATGTATAAGTATTGTAGTGCTGTAGTTGTGCTGTAGGAGTATTGTAGTAGTTCTGTAGTAGTATTGTAGTAGTTTTGTAGTAGTGCTGTTGTATTGTAGTAGTACTGTAGTAATATTGTAGTAGTGCTGCAGTAGTATTGTAGTAGTACTGCAGTAGTGCTGTAGTAGTGCTGTAGTATTGCAGTAGTGCTGTAGTAGTATTGTAGTAGTGCTGTAGTAGTGCTGTAGTAGTACTGTAGTGGTATTTTAGAAGTGCTGTAGTAGTATTGTAGTACTGTTGTAGTAGTATTGCAGTAGTGCTGTAGTGGTATTGTAGTAGTATTGTAGTAGTGCTGTAGTAGTATTGTAGTAGTGCTGTAGTAGTATTGTAGTAGTGCTGAAGTATTGTAGTAGTGATGTAGTAATATTGTAGTAGTGCTGTAGTAGTACTGTAGTAGTATTGTAGTAGTGCTGTAGTAGTATTGTATTAATATTGTAGTAGTATTGTAGTAGTACTATAGTAGTATTGTAGTACTGCTGTAGTATTGCAGTAGTATTGTAGTAATATTGTAGTAGTATTGTAGTAGTGCTGTAGTAGTATTGTAGTAGTGCAGTAGTTGTATTGTAGTAGTGCTGTAGTAGTATTGTGGTAGTGCTGTAGTGGTATTTTAGTAGTGCTGTAGTAGTATTGCAGTAGTGCTGTAGTGGTATTGTAGTAGTGCTGTAGTAGTATTGTAGTAGTATTGTATTAATATTGTAGTAGTGCTGTAGTAGTATTGTAGTAGAATTGTAGTTGTATTGTATTGGGATTGTAGTAGTGTTGTAGTAGTATTGTAGTAGTGCTGTAGTAGTATTGTAGTAGGAATGTATAAGTATTGTAGTGCTGTAGTTGTGCTGTAATAGTATTGTAGTAGTGCTGTAGTAGTATTGTAGTAGTGCTGTAGTAGTATTGTAGAAGTACTGTAGTAGTATTGTAGTAGTGGTGTAATAGTATTGTAGTAGTGCTGTAGTAGTATTGTAGTAGTGCTGTAGTAGTATTGTAGTAGTGCTGAAGTATTGTAGTAGTGCTGAAGTATTGTAGTAGTGATGTAGTAATATTGTAGTAGTGCTGTAGTAGTACTGTAGTAGTATTGTAGTAGTGCTGTAGTAGTATTCTAGTAGTATTGTATTAATATTGTAGTAGTATTGTAGTAGTACTATAGTAGTATTGTAGTACTGCTGTAGTATTGCAGTAGTATTGTAGTAATATTGTAGTAGTATTGTAGTAGTGCTGTAGTAGTATTGTAGTAGGAATGTATAAGTATTGTAGTGCTGTAGTTGTGCTGTAGGAGTATTGTAGTAGTTCTGTAGTAGTATTGTAGTAGTTTTGTAGTAGAGCTGTTGTATTGTAATAGTACTGTAGTAATATTGTAGTAGTGCTGCAGTAGTATTGTAGTAGTACTGCAGTAGTGCTGTAGTAGTGCTGTAGTATTGCAGTAGTGCTGTAGTATTGCAGTAGTGCTGTAGTAGTATTGTAGTAGTGCTGTAGTAGTATTGAATAAGTATTGTAGTAGTATTGTAGTAGTGCTGTAGACGTATTGTAGTAGTGCTGTAGTAGTATTGTAGTAGTGCTGTAGTAGTATTGTAGTTGTGCTGTAGTAGTGCTGTAGTAGTATTGCAGTAGTGCTGTAGTAGTATTGTAGTAGTGTTGTAGTAGTGCTGTAATAGTATTGTAGTAGTGCTGTAGTAGTATTGTAGTAGTGCTGTAGTAGTATTGTAGAAGTACTGTAGTAGTATTGTAGTAGTGGTGTAATAGTATTGTAGTAGTGCTGTAGTAGTATTGTAGTAGTGCTGTAGTAGTATTGTAGTAGTGATGTAGTATTGTATTAGTATTGTAGTAGTGCTGTAGTAGTATTGTAGTAGTGTTGTAGTAGTATTGCAGTAGTACTGTAGTGGTATTTTAGAAGTGCTGTAGTAGTGTTGTAGTAGTATTGTAGAAGTACTGTAGTAGTGTTGTAGTAGTATTGTAGTGGTGCTGTATTAGTATTGTAGTAGTGCTGAAGTATTGTAGTAGTGATGTAGTAATATTGTAGTAGTGCTGTAGTACTATTGTAGTAGTGTTCTAGTAGTATTGCAGTAGTGCTGTAGTAGTGTTCTAGTAGTATTTTAGTAGTGCTGTAGTAGTATTGTAGTAGTGCTGTAGTAGTATTGTAGTAGTATTGTATTAATATTGTAGTAGTGCTGTAGTAGTATTGTGGTAGTGCTGTAGTGGTATTGCAGTAGTGCTGTAGTAGTATTTTAGTAGTATTGTAGAGGTATTGTATTAATATTGTAGTAGTGCTGTAGTAGTATTGTAGTAGTGCTGTAGTAGTATTGTAGTAGTATTGTATTAATATTATAGTAGTGCTGTAGTAGTATTGTAGTTGAATTGTAGTTGTATTGTATTGGGATTGTAGTAGTATTGTAGTAGTATTGTAGTAGGAATGTATAAGTATTGTAGTGCTGTAGTTGTGCTGTAGGAGTATTGTAGTAGTTCTGTAGTAGTATTGTAGTAGTTTTGTAGTAGTGCTGTTGTATTGTAGTAGTACTGTAGTAATATTGTAGTAGTGCTGCAGTAGTATTGTAGTAGTACTGCAGTAGTGCTGTAGTAGTGCTGCAGTATTGCAGTAGTGCTGTAGTAGTATTGTAGTAGTGCTGTAGTAGTATTGAATAAGTATTGTAGTAGTATTGTACTAGTGCTGTAGTAGTGCTGTAGACGTATTGTAGTAGTGCTGTAGTAGTATTGTAGGAGTATTGTAGTAGTACTGTAGTAGTATTGTAGTAGAATTGTAGTTGTATTATATTAGTATTGTAGTAGTGCTGTAGTGGTATTGTATTAGTATTGTAGTAGTGCTGTAGTAGAATTGTAGTAGTACTGTAGTAGTATTGTACAAGTGCTGTACTAGTATTGTAGTAGTACTGTAGTAGTGCTATAGTAGAGCTGTAGTAGTATTGTAGTAGTGCTGTAGTAGTATTGTACAAGTGCTGTACTAGTATTGTAGTAGTACTGTAGTAGTGCTATAGTAGTCCTGTAGTAGTATTGTAGTAGTGCTGTAGTAGTATTGTAGTAGTGCTGTAGTAGTATTGTAGAAGTACTGTAGTAGTATTGTAGTAGTGGTGTAATAGTATTGTAGTAGTGCTGTAGTAGTATTGTAGTAGTGCTGTAGTAGTATTGTAGTAGTGCTGAAGTATTGTAGTAGTGCTGAAGTATTGTAGTAGTGATGTAGTAATATTGTAGTAGTGCTGTAGTAGTACTGTAGTAGTATTGTAGTAGTGCTGTAGTAGTATTCTAGTAGTATTGTATTAATATTGTAGTAGTATTGTAGTACTGCTGTAGTATTGCAGTAGTATTGTAGTAATATTGTAGTAGTATTGTAGTAGTGCTGTAGTAGTATTGTAGTAGGAATGTATAAGTATTGTAGTGCTGTAGTTGTGCTGTAGGAGTATTGTAGTAGTTCTGTAGTAGTATTGTAGTAGTTTTGTAGTAGAGCTGTTGTATTGTAATAGTACTGTAGTAATATTGTAGTAGTGCTGCAGTAGTATTGTAGTAGTACTGCAGTAGTGCTGTAGTAGTGCTGTAGTATTGCAGTAGTGCTGTAGTAGTATTGTAGTAGTGCTGTAGTAGTATTGAATAAGTATTGTAGTAGTATTGTAGTAGTGCTGTAGACGTATTGTAGTAGTGCTGTAGTAGTATTGTAGTAGTGCTGTAGTAGTATTGTAGTTGTGCTGTAGTAGTGCTGTAGTAGTATTGCAGTAGTGCTGTAGTAGTATTGTAGTAGTTTTGTAGTAGTGCTGTAGTAGTATTGTAGTAGTGTTGTAGTAGTGCTGTAATAGTATTGTAGTAGTGCTGTAGTAGTATTGTAGTAGTGCTGTAGTAGTATTGTAGAAGTACTGTAGTAGTATTGTAGTAGTGGTGTAATAGTATTGTAGTAGTGCTGTAGTAGTATTGTAGTAGTGCTGTAGTAGTATTGTAGTAGTGATGTAGTATTGTATTAGTATTGTAGTAGTGCTGTAGTAGTATTGTAGTAGTGTTGTAGTAGTATTGCAGTAGTACTGTAGTGGTATTTTAGAAGTGCTGTAGTAGTGTTGTAGTAGTATTGTAGAAGTACTGTAGTAGTGTTGTAGTAGTATTGTAGTGGTGCTGTATTAGTATTGTAGTAGTGCTGAAGTATTGTAGTAGTGATGTAGTAATATTGTAGTAGTGCTGTAGTACTATTGTAGTAGTGTTCTAGTAGTATTGCAGTAGTGCTGTAGTAGTGTTCTAGTAGTATTTTAGTAGTGCTGTAGTAGTATTGTAGTAGTGCTGTAGTAGTATTGTAGTAGTATTGTATTAATATTGTAGTAGTGCTGTAGTAGTATTGTGGTAGTGCTGTAGTGGTATTTTAGTAGTGCTGTAGTAGTATTGCAGTAGTGCTGTAGTAGTATTTTAGTAGTATTGTAGAGGTATTGTATTAATATTGTAGTAGTGCTGTAGTAGTATTGTAGTAGTGCTGTAGTAGTATTGTAGTAGTATTGTATTAATATTATAGTAGTGCTGTAGTAGTATTGTAGTTGAATTGTAGTTGTATTGTATTGGGATTGTAGTAGTATTGTAGTAGTATTGTAGTAGGAATGTATAAGTATTGTAGTGCTGTAGTTGTGCTGTAGGAGTATTGTAGTAGTTCTGTAGTAGTATTGTAGTAGTTTTGTAGTAGTGCTGTTGTATTGTAGTAGTACTGTAGTAATATTGTAGTAGTGCTGCAGTAGTATTGTAGTAGTACTGCAGTAGTGCTGTAGTAGTGCTGCAGTATTGCAGTAGTGCTGTAGTAGTATTGTAGTAGTGCTGTAGTAGTATTGAATAAGTATTGTAGTAGTATTGTACTAGTGCTGTAGTAGTGCTGTAGACGTATTGTAGTAGTGCTGTAGTAGTATTGTAGGAGTATTGTAGTAGTACTGTAGTAGTATTGTAGTAGAATTGTAGTTGTATTATATTAGTATTGTAGTAGTGCTGTAGTGGTATTGTATTAGTATTGTAGTAGTGCTGTAGTAGAATTGTAGTAGTACTGTAGTAGTATTGTACAAGTGCTGTACTAGTATTGTAGTAGTACTGTAGTAGTGCTATAGTAGAGCTGTAGTAGTATTGTAGTAGTGCTGTAGTAGTATTGTACAAGTGCTGTACTAGTATTGTAGTAGTACTGTAGTAGTGCTATAGTAGTCCTGTAGTAGTATTGTAGTAGTGCTGTAGTAGTATTGTAGTAGTGCTGTAGTAGTATTGTAGAAGTACTGTAGTAGTATTGTAGTAGTGGTGTAATAGTATTGTAGTAGTGCTGTAGTAGTATTGTAGTAGTGCTGTAGTAGTATTGTAGTAGTGCTGAAGTATTGTAGTAGTGCTGAAGTATTGTAGTAGTGATGTAGTAATATTGTAGTAGTGCTGTAGTAGTACTGTAGTAGTATTGTAGTAGTGCTGTAGTAGTATTCTAGTAGTATTGTATTAATATTGTAGTAGTATTGTAGTAGTACTATAGTAGTATTGTAGTACTGCTGTAGTATTGCAGTAGTATTGTAGTAATATTGTAGTAGTATTGTAGTAGTGCTGTAGTAGTATTGTAGTAGGAATGTATAAGTATTGTAGTGCTGTAGTTGTGCTGTAGGAGTATTGTAGTAGTTCTGTAGTAGTATTGTAGTAGTTTTGTAGTAGAGCTGTTGTATTGCAATAGTACTGTAGTAATATTGTAGTAGTGCTGCAGTAGTATTGTAGTAGTACTGCAGTAGTGCTGTAGTAGTGCTGTAGTATTGCAGTAGTGCTGTAGTAGTATTGTAGTAGTGCTGTAGTAGTATTGAATAAGTATTGTAGTAGTATTGTAGTAGTGCTGTAGACGTATTGTAGTAGTGCTGTAGTAGTATTGTAGTAGTGCTGTAGTAGTATTGTAGTTGTGCTGTAGTAGTGCTGTAGTAGTATTGCAGTAGTGCTGTAGTAGTATTGTAGTAGTTTTGTAGTAGTGCTGTAGTAGTATTGTAGTAGTGTTGTAGTAGTGCTGTAATAGTATTGTAGTAGTGCTGTAGTAGTATTGTAGTAGTGCTGTAGTAGTATTGTAGAAGTACTGTAGTAGTATTGTAGTAGTGGTGTAATAGTATTGTAGTAGTGCTGTAGTAGTATTGTAGTAGTGCTGTAGTAGTATTGTAGTAGTGATGTAGTATTGTATTAGTATTGTAGTAGTGCTGTAGTAGTATTGTAGTAGTGTTGTAGTAGTATTGCAGTAGTACTGTAGTGGTATTTTAGAAGTGCTGTAGTAGTGTTGTAGTAGTATTGTAGAAGTACTGTAGTAGTGTTGTAGTAGTATTGTAGTGGTGCTGTATTAGTATTGTAGTAGTGCTGAAGTATTGTAGTAGTGATGTAGTAATATTGTAGTAGTGCTGTAGTACTATTGTAGTAGTGTTCTAGTAGTGCTGTAGTAGTGTTCTAGTAGTATTTTAGTAGTGCTGTAGTAGTATTGTAGTAGTGCTGTAGTAGTATTGTAGTAGTATTGTATTAATATTGTAGTAGTGCTGTAGTAGTATTGTGGTAGTGCTGTAGTGGTATTTTAGTAGTGCTGTAGTAGTATTGCAGTAGTGCTGTAGTAGTATTTTAGTAGTATTGTAGAGGTATTGTATTAATATTGTAGTAGTGCTGTAGTAGTATTGTAGTAGTGCTGTAGTAGTATTGTAGTAGTATTGTATTAATATTATAGTAGTGCTGTAGTAGTATTGTAGTTGAATTGTAGTTGTATTGTATTGGGATTGTAGTAGTATTGTAGTAGTATTGTAGTAGGAATGTATAAGTATTGTAGTGCTGTAGTTGTGCTGTAGGAGTATTGTAGTAGTTCTGTAGTAGTATTGTAGTAGTTTTGTAGTAGTGCTGTTGTATTGTAGTAGTACTGTAGTAATATTGTAGTAGTGCTGCAGTAGTATTGTAGTAGTACTGCAGTAGTGCTGTAGTAGTGCTGCAGTATTGCAGTAGTGCTGTAGTAGTATTGTAGTAGTGCTGTAGTAGTATTGAATAAGTATTGTAGTAGTATTGTACTAGTGCTGTAGTAGTGCTGTAGACGTATTGTAGTAGTGCTGTAGTAGTATTGTAGGAGTATTGTAGTAGTACTGTAGTAGTATTGTAGTAGAATTGTAGTTGTATTATATTAGTATTGTAGTAGTGCTGTAGTGGTATTGTATTAGTATTGTAGTAGTGCTGTAGTAGAATTGTAGTAGTACTGTAGTAGTATTGTACAAGTGCTGTACTAGTATTGTAGTAGTACTGTAGTAGTGCTATAGTAGAGCTGTAGTAGTATTGTAGTAGTGCTGTAGTAGTATTGTACAAGTGCTGTACTAGTATTGTAGTAGTACTGTAGTAGTGCTATAGTAGTCCTGTAGTAGTATTGTAGTAGTGCTGTAGTAGTATTGTAGTAGTGCTCTAGTAGTCTTGCAGTAGTGGTATAATAGTAGTACTGTAGTAGTATTGTAATAGTGCTGTAGTAGTATTTTAGTAGTATTGTAGTAGTGCTGTAGTAGTATTGAAGTTGTGCTGTAGTAGTGTTGTATTAATATTGTAGTAGTGCTGTAGTAGTATTGTATTAATATTGTAGTAGTGCTGTAGTAGTATTGTATTAATATTGTAGTAGTGCTGTAGTAGTATTGTAGTAGAATTGTAGTTGTATTGTATTGGGATTGTAGTAGTGTTGTATTAGTATTGTAGTATTATTGTAGAAGTACTGTAGTAGTGTTGTAGTAGTATTGTAATAGTGCTGTAGTAGTGCTGTAGTAGTATTGTAGTAGTGCTGTTGTATTGTAGTAGTGATGTAGTAATATTGTAGTAGTGTTCTAGTAGTATTGCAGTAGTGCTGTAGTAGTGTTCTAGTAGTATTGCAGTAGTGCTGTAGTAGTGTTCTAGTAGTATTTTAGTAGTGCTGTAGTAGTATTGTAGTAGTGCTGTAGTAGTATTGTAGTAGTATTGTATTAATATTGTAGTAGTGCTGTATTAGTATTGTAGTACTGCTGTAGTAGTATTGCAGTAGTGCTGTAGTAGTATTGCAGTAGAGCTGTAGTGGTATTGTAGTAGTGCTGTAGTAGTATTTTAGTAGTGCTGTAGTAGTATTGTAGTAGTCTTGTATTAATATTGTAGTAGTGCTATAGTAGTATTGTAGTAGTGCTGTAGTAGTATTGTAGTAGAATTGTAGTTGTATTGTATTGGGATTGTAGTAGTGTTGTTGTAGTATTGTAGTAGTGCTGTAGTAGTATTGTAGTAGTGCTGCAGTAGTATTGTAGTAGTGCTGTAGTAGTGTTGTTGTAGTATTGTAGTAGTGCTGTAGTAGTATTGTAGTAGTGCTGCAGTAGTATTGTAGTAGTGCTGTAGTAATATTGTAGTTGTGCTGTAGGAGTATTGTAGTAGTTCTGTAGTAGTATTGTAGTAGTTTTTTAGTAGTGCTGTTGTATTGTAGTAGTTCTGTAGTAGTATTGTAGTAGTATTGCAGTAGTGCTGTAGTAGTGCTGTTGTAGTATTGCAGTAGTTCCAAGATGGCGCCGGTGAGTTCGGCTGCCGTCACGACTGCTCCGACCACTTTTTCTTTGTTTTTGTTCTTTAAGTTAGTTTTCAGTGTTTTAAAATCGGCAAAATCACCACCATTGAGTACATTAGGTATGATAGAGAGACTCTTGTTTCTATTGGTATACAATGTACTCACAATTCGACGGTTTTAACTCCGGATCCGAGCTGGCCGAGTGAGATCCTGAGGGAGAACAATGGACGCGACGCGAAGCGACGGACCCGAGGGAGACGAGCTGGGGTGAGGAACAGGCTCAGGGCCCGTGCACACCGCACACCTCTGCCTAGCATCCTGCTCGCCAACGTCCAGTCACTGGAGAACAAACTTGATGACCTCAGGGCCAGGATAAAGTTCCAGAGAGACATTCGGGACTGCAATCTCCTCTGCTTCACCGATACATGGCTGAACCCAGCGGTGCCAGACCACGCCATACAGCCGGCCGAGTTCTTCTCGGTTCACCGCATGGACAGGACGCGGGACTCGGGGAAGTCAAGGGGAGGCGGTGTGTGCTTAATGGTGAACAACAGCTGGTGCAACAGCGTGAGCGTTGTTCCTCTTACACGCTCCTGCACACCAAACCTGGAACTACTGTCCATCATGTGTCGTCCATTTTATCTTCCACGGGTGTTCACATCGGTCATAATCAGTGCCGTTTACATCCCTCCACAAGCAGACACAGACAAGGCCTTATGCGAGCTGCATGAGGCGATCACACAGCACCAGACACAACACTGGGACGCTGCGCTCATTGTGGCGGGGGATTTTAATAGTGCCAACTTCAAACGCGCAGCGCCGAACTTTTATCAGCACATCACCTGCCCCACCAGGGGCGAAAGGACACTGGACCATTGTTATACCACGGTCAAAGACGGTTACAAGGCACAATCTCGTCCAGCGTTTGGTAAATCCGACCACGCCGCCATCTTCCTCATGCCAAAATATAAACAAAGGCTGAAACAGGAAGTTCCGGTCCAGAGGGAGGTCGCGCGCTGGACGGACCAATCGGTGGCCGCGTT
Organism: Channallabes apus; assembly: GCA_030522415.1. Taxonomy (NCBI): domain Eukaryota; kingdom Metazoa; phylum Chordata; class Actinopteri; order Siluriformes; family Clariidae; genus Channallabes; species Channallabes apus. The sequence continues at coordinate 26,284,982 of CM060129.1, read as the reverse complement.
ACAGGACGCACTCGATGACGCAGACTGGGACATGTTCAGAAACAGCTCCGATGATGACGTCAGCGTGTTTACGGAAGCGGTTGTGGGATTTATTGAAAAGCTGGCAGACGATACGGTAGAGATAAAGACTATCAGAACGTTTCCCAACCAGAAGCCGTGGGTGGATAAAACCATCCGCGACGCTCTGAAATCTCGCACCGCTGCCTACAACACGGGACTTGCGTCGGGGGACATGGAACCGTACAAGGCTGCGTCATATAACGTCCGGAAGGCGGTGAAAGAGGCGAAGCAGTGCTACGGGAGAAAACTAGAGTCACAGCTTCAACAGAGTGACTCTAGGAGCCTGTGGCAGGGACTGAGAACAATAACGGACTATAAAGCACCAGCATCCGGTATGACGAACGCCGACGCGACTCTGGCAGACGAGCTCAACACCTTCTATGCTCGCTTCGAGGCTGCAGCTAAAGACGCTAGCGATGCTAATGCTAACGGCGCTAATGCTAACGGCGCTAATGCTAACGGCGCTAATGCTAGTGGCGCTAACGGTTGCAGACAGGAAGACACAGCCAGCACAGGGAACGCCCTCATCATCTCCGAGCACGACGTGAGGAGAGCCTTCAAGAGAGTGAACACCAGGAAAGCAGCAGGACCAGACGGCATCTCAGGTCGTATTCTCAGAGCCTGCGCAGACCATCTAGCACCTGTGTTCACTGAGATATTCAACATCTCTTTATCTCAGTCGGTGATCCCCACATGCTTCAAAGAGTCCATCATTGTTCCTGTTCCAAAGAAACCACATCCTGCTTCTCTCAATGACTATCGCCCTGTAGCCCTCACCTCAGTAGTGATGAAGTGCTTTGAACGCCTTATCAGAGACTTCATCATTTCTTCACTACCCGACACACTGGACCCACTACAGTTTGCATACCGTCAGAACCGCTCCACAGACGATGCAATCTCTCATCTCCTCCACACATCACTCACTCACCTTGACACTAGGAAAGGGAATTATGTTAAAATGCTCTTCATCGACTACAGCTCTGCTTTTAACTCCATAATTCCCTCCACACTCACCACCAAGCTGGAGCACCTGGGACTGAGCTCATCTATATGTCAGTGGATCTCCAATTTTCTGACTGGCAGACCACAGGCAGTAAGGATGGGCGAACATGTCTCAGCTACACTCACTCTCAGCACTGGAGCCCCCCAGGGTTGTGTTCTGAGCCCCCTGCTGTACTCTTTGTACACCCACGACTGCGTGGCCACTACCAACTCCACCTCCATCATCAAGTTTGCTGACGACACCGTCGTGGTCGGACTGATCACCAACAATGATGAGTCGGACTACCTAGAGGAGATTGGAAATCTGGAGAACTGGTGCCAGAGGAACAATCTCCTCCTGAGCGTCAGTAAGACAAAGGAGCTGATAGTGGACTTTAGTACAAAGCAGGAGAGGAACTACCAGACCCCCGTCATCAACAGGAGCCCAGTGGAGAGAGTGGACAGCTTCAGATACCTCGGTGTTCACATCACGCAGGACCTGTCATGGTCCTGTCACATCAACACCGTGGTGAAAAAAGCCCGGCAGCGTCTCTACCACCTCAGACGCTTTAGACTGCCCTCCAAGGTGCTCAGGAACTTCTACTCCTGCACCATAGAGAGCATCCTGACGGGAAACATCACGACCTGGTTCGGGAACAGCACCATGCAGGACAGACGAGCTCTACAGAGGGTGGTGCGATCAGCCGAGCGCATCATCTGCACTGAGCTCCCTGACCTGTACTCCATCTACAGCAAGCGGTGCTGGACTAAGGCCAGGAAGATCATGAAGGACCTCAGTCAACCCAGTAATGGACTGTTCTCTTTGTTGTGGTCTGGGAAGCGATTCCGCTCCCTAAAGGCCAACACAGAGAGACTGAGGAGGAGCTTCTTCCCGCAGGCGATAAGGTCTCTCAATCACACCTCCACACAGGACTAATAACATCTTTTAAGCTCACAACACTGACTGGACACATTCATACACACTTGCACTAAATACTCATACATCTGGACAATTGCACATGTCACCTTTCATGCATATTTGCACAACCACTGACACTTTAATTCTATATACATATATACTCTACCCTATATTTCTATATTTTTGTAATATTTTATTATGCCCTTATTGTACAGTTAATTTTACTAGTTAAAATTATTTCTTTAGTATTTCCTTTTTATTGATTATTTATTTTACGTACAAGCTTTTATTTTCTTTTTTTAAGGTCACTGGCGGTCGTATAAAGCATTTCACTGCATATTATACTGTGTATGATTGTGTATGTGACTAATAAAATTTGAATTTGATTTAGTGCTGTAGTAGTATTGAATAAGTATTGTAGTAGTATTGTACTAGTGCTGTAGACGTATTGTAGTAGTGCTGTAGTAGTATTGTAGTAGTGCTATTGTATTGTAGTAGTATTGTAGTAGTATTGTAGTAGTGCTATTGTATTGTAGTAGTATTGTAGTAGCGCTATAGTAGTATTGTAGTAGTGTTCTAGTAGTATTGCAGTAGTGCTGTAGTAGTATTGTAGTAGGACTGTAGTAGTAATGTATTAATATTGTAGTAGTGCTGTAGTAGTATTGTAGTAGAATTGTAGTTGTATTGTATTAGTATTGTAGTAGTGCTGTAGTAGTATTGTATAAGTATTGTAGTAGTATTGTATTAGTATTGTAGTAGTGCTGTAGTAGTATTGTACAAGTGCTGTACTAGTATGGTAGTAGTACTGTAGTAGTGCTATAGTAGTGCTGTAGTAGTATTGTAGTAGTGTTCTAGTAGTCTTGCAGTAGTGGTATTATAGTAGTGCTGTAGTAGTATTGTAATAGTGCTGTAGTAGTATTGTAGTAGTATTGTAGTAGTGCTGTAGTAGTATTGAAGTTGTGCTGTAGTAGTGTTGTAGTACTGCTGTTGTAGTATTGTAGTAGTGCTATAGTAGTGCTGTAGTAGTATTGTAGTAGTGCTGTGGTAGTATTGTAGTAGTGTTCTAGTAGTCTTGCAGTAGTGGTATTATAGTTGTCCTGTAGTAGTATTGTAGTAGTGCTGTAGTAGTATTGAAGTTGTGCTGTAGTAGTATTGTAGAAGTGCTCTACTAGTATTGTAGTAGTATTGTAGTAGTGCTGTAGAATTGCTGTTGTAGTGCTGTAGTAGTATTGTTGAAGTATTGTAGTAGTGCTGTAGTAGTATTGTAGAAGTGCTGCACTAGTATTGTAGTAGTGCTGTAGTAGTATTGAAGTTGTGCTGTAGTAGTGTTGTAGTACTGCTGTTGTAGTATTGTAGTAGTGATATAGTAGTGCTGTAGTAGTATTGTAGTAGTGCTGTAGTAGTATTGTAGTAGTGTTCTAGTAGTCTTGCAGTAGTGGTATTATAGTTGTCCTGTAGTAGTATTGTAATAGTATTGTAGTAGTGCTGTAGTAGTATTGAAGTTGTGCTGTAGTAGTATTGTAGAAGTGCTCTACTAGTATTGTAGTAGTATTGTAGTAGTGCTGTAGAATTGCTGTTGTAGTGCTGTAGTAGTATTGTAGTGTTGTAGTAGTGCTGTAGTAGTATAGTAGTAGGGCTGTAGTAGTATTGTAGTAGTGGTGTAGTAGTGCTGTTGTAGTATTGTAGTAGTGCTGTACTAGTATTGTAGTAGAGCTGTAGTAGTATTGTAGTAGTGGTGTAGTAGTGCTGTAGTAGTATTGTAGAAGTGCTGTACTAGTATTGTAGTAGGGCTGTAGTAGTATTGTAGTAGTGGTGTAGTAGTGCTGTTGTAGTATTGTAGTCGTGCTGTACTAGTATTGTAGTAGAGCTGTAGTAGTATTGTAGTAGTATTGTTGAAGTATTGTAGTACTGCTGTAGTAGTGCTGTACGTCTCTCTAGAGTTGTTGATGTCTGAGAACAGTTCTAGAGTCACAGCACAGGTTTAATGGACTAGGTCTCAGTTCAAAATTTGTTTCTATTTAAACATCTACAAATTCCAGAGGTAGAATTTTAAAGTGTTTAATATCAACAAAGTAATAAAAACTAATCAAAGTAGTTTGGCGTAACACTTCTGCGTTATTAAATACGACCTGACATTTCCCTGTTAACCCCGCGTTAACCCATTTGCTTGACTTTAGCATCTTCGTGCTTCTCATTCGTTCATTTCGTTTTCTTGCTTTTCCCTTTTATTGTACGTCTTGTCCCCCCTACACCCCCCCCTCCCCCCTCCTCTTACCGAGAGCGCGCTATCCTCTGATTTCCGAGCTAATCTGATTTCGGTCCATGTAGTCTGCGCAGATGAAGACAGATCCTCCTGCGTTCAGTCGATTAGACAGTTAATCACGGTGTATTACAACCCCTCTGTTGGCTTTCCGTTGAAGCTGAGACACCTCTCTCGACCACAGCACATTAGCCGATCTAATCGCGTTTCCTCTCCCTCTCTTACAAATTGAATGATATAATATCCCACAATTTCCAATATTAAAAAAAATCCCCCAATCGTTTAGTTTTGCCTTTGCAGTGGCTGTGTAGAACTTCATCACACACCCGTGATGGAATTATGCGCTACCCGAGCCGCTCGCTCTCGCGGCACTCGGCTCTATGGCCTTCCTCTAAGGCTGGGAGATTGAATTTGAGAGAGGTTACACCAGCCATTTAAGGGTTTCTACACGCTCCTGATTGATTAGAGCTTATCGTATCATCTTGCCTCCAGTTCCTTGAGAGCTTTTTGTAACACGGAACGGCTCTGCTAGTAATGGCATGGCTTTCCATTTTCTTTGCTGTTACATGCTATTGATGTTAAATTCAGATGATAACTAATAGCTGAGAGACTCCTCTCAGTCTCCTCGTTACCTCACCACTGTTTGTGTGTCTAACGAAAGGGCAAACGCACATGTAGAAGCAGGTCAGAGGCTGGGAGAAATGCATCGTTCATGCTAATGCTAATGAGGGATTATTGGCCTTGTTAAGAGCACGCTAATCTCCATCAGATATACTGAGTACACACTGATCATTTTGTAGATGCGTATAGTTTAAATTTTTTAGAAAACAGTAATGTCTAAAAGTGTCCAGCGTAGCCCCGGATGCACTCGTCTGCCCCCGTATTTTGAGGTGCGTTTTTGCTCAATGCGTTTGTAAAGAGTGATCGTTTCCCCTCACGTCCTCTCGGCTCGTTTCTGTCGCTCAGCGGAAAGTTTTTTGTTTTTTCCGCACCATTCGACTTTTATCGACGGGCAAATTCTAACAGGGCGCTAGCTGTACGCTACTCACTCATCTAAACTTTCGTTCCCGGTCGTGGACGCGAACACGCCATCGTTTAACTTCCTACGTTCATGCATTTAAACGTTTCGAACACATTAAACTAAACGAAGTGCTCGTCTCCGAAGATCGGTCAATAAATTAGAGAGAAGTTTCTTGCTTTTAAAACGATCGGCGCTTCCATCTTTCCGTCTGGCTAAGAGGATGGCGTGATTATGATGAGCGTAAATGAGGAGGGGGTGAGACGCTATCCGAGGCCGGCGGAAGCCTTAAGTGGAAGTATAAGTGGTATATAATCTTTAAGTCAGTGCTCAGGATCATATACATTATATATGTACATTGCTAGGTTTTCCGAGTTATGTCAGGGTTGTAGACGAGTTCTCAGACGGCCGTCTCAGGCGCCTCTTCACCAGAGAACTTTTCAGAATATGACACCGGATTTTTTATTTTTCCTTAAACTTCAGCGCAAACGAAGAGAATTGTAAATCATGTTTTATTGTGTTATATTTACAGAACACTTTAAATCAGTACAGTGTTTAAGTCGTGCGATATTCAAGACAACGTCACCAGCGGAATGCGCGCGGCGAGTGTCGAAAATCTCTGCCATGAAACTTTTAGACTAGAGCCGTGCGAGTGAATCAGCCTTTGGTCGTTCAGTTCGATTCGATTCACTGATTCAACGAGTCAGTTTCCAATTCAGGATCAATTCAACGTTCAAAATCATTTTAAAGCATTTTTTTTTATATATATAAACTCATAGCAGATTTTACTATTTCAAAGCCTGTAATAAACAGTTTGACTCTCCAGCCGAGCTCTGATTCACAGCTCTAGTGATCCGAGGTCACACAGAATAAACAAGTTAAATGTGTATAATATTAAAATGATCCCTTTATATATTTGAGGACAGAGTCGGTGTGTTCTGTTACGCAGGTGATGAATTACATGTTAAATATACGCGTCTGTTGTGTGTAGATTTCACACCTCACTGTGAGCCTGGTTACTGTTCTAGGAGAGAGAGAGAGAGAGAGAGAGAGAGAGAGGGACTTCTATGCCAATGTGTTGGCCTGACTCCACCGTACTGCCGTGTGTGTGTGTGTGTGTGTGTGTGTGTGTGTGTGTGTGTGTGTGTGTGTGTGTGTGTGTGTTATGTATCTGAGACAGACCTTCTCTCACCTGCTCAGCCCAGGTGTTAATTAGAACACAGATAATCCCAAACCCACTCAGCATGACGAGACACCGGATTTGGAACCTTTCCCTTACACACACACACACACACACACACACACACCAGGCGAGAAGAGTATATCCACCCGACACAGTTTTGAATAGGATCCCAGTCCCAATACACACCTCTTGTCTCGACTAGACACCCTGTGAACCCTTTAAAAAAGAAAATTCCAAAATAGAGCTCCTCGTCTTCATATCTGTGTTTGTCTCACATTATTATCTCTCACTTCTGGATAATAATAACGGATCTGTACTTAGTTCAGGCCTACAGCGTGAACCACACAGAAGAAGCGATCCAGTGACTCAGCGAGTCTTCATCCTCTAACGTCTTCTCTCAGACGTCTGTCTGTTCCATGATCTTCACAACTCACTACAGCGTAATAAGAATTGTGAGCTGAACCCTGTTACATGACACTCATCACTGTCTCCAGCATGAACAGTAGAATACTTTTTAATCTTTAGCTTTTAGCTAATCTCATTTTGGACAATCGCCGGTCAGAACATTTGTATTATCGTATGAAAAACTGAAAACTATATGAAAACTAAAAAATTATGTCTCCAAACGCGAACACGTTCATGAACATTTCTTCTTCTTGTTTAAAAAACCCGCGGTTTAGTTCCACACGATGCCGCTAGAAGGTCAAAACCAACATGGCACACGCGGTTGAAAAAATGAAAGCGCTTTTCACGGAATGGTGAGACATGCGGGACATGGGGAACGATCATCATCACCGCTCGCTTCGTCCACGGATCATGAAGCCACGTTACAGCAGCGTACTGATCTTCAGTAAGCACTTTGTCCTCAGGGTTACACTAGATCCCAGAACACTGGGCATGGGATACGAACACATCCTGGACAATACAAACCACCAGAAACATGCACAGACACACACTTAGCACAGACGAGCCACGTTTAACAAGTGATCGAAAGGTGGGAGGAGACCAGAGAACATTGAGGAAACATCAGTCCAACCAAGGTCAAGGTCAAAACCTGCTGGTTTACCATCAAAGGAAATTAAAATTCATGTAAATATAATTGGTCATGAGTATGGAGTCAGACAGGATGAACTGGTGATGGAAATGTCTTTAAAAATGTCTCTAAATCATAAAGGACAAACATCAAGTTGAAGCCGAAGCCAGGAGACGACCAGAGGAGAGAAGCTCCAGGAAAATAAGAGGGAAAAAAACGAGCTTCTTAAATACACAGAGTGATGAAGCTCAGGTGAACAAAAGCACTGGAATGTCAGAAAACAATTCTATCAGAATATCTATCAGAGTCTTCATCCTGGTTCAAACTTCACCTCGAGGTCTTCGTCAGGTCCGAGGGCTCGCAGCACCAGGAAGAAAAACACACCAGGACAAATGATCCAGAGAAGCGGCGCTAATATCACATCACGGCGCTCGGTGCTGCTGTCAGCTCGCTCCTCGGGTTTTAGCTCCGCGTCTCTTAATCGGCCCCGGTGAAGCGGCGGGCGCTCGGTGAGGCAGGAGGTCAGCGAGCAGAAGGCAAACATGCGGTGAATTATGGGTCCTTTCAAATCCACTAGCCAAGTTACACACTGCCGTGATGCACATGAATAATGTATGAATGAAGACATATTTCAAGCCACCATTTGGACAGTGATTAGTAAAGCAGACAGACGTTAACTGGCGCAGGAGAAAACTGAGGACTTTTTCTACCACTGATTTATTTGGTGCGGATTTTAAGATCTTGGTGCGCACTCGCAACAATTAAACAAGTCTGACTTCATGGATTTGGAATAATGGCTTCACAATCTGTGCCTTATTTAAATAAAAAGCTCAGTATAAGACACAATATAAGGTGCTACGTTCTCTACAGTTTACAGCAGCGGTTCCCCAGACGGGAGTTCTGCAGAACGTGCTGGACTTTCAGATACAGGTCTCTTCCAAACGGTTGAGATGTCACTTCATGGTAAATGTATGAACATATGAGGCAAATCGAAAAAGAAAGTCTGTAATTCTACATTGTTGTTTTGTGATACAGCAGCAGAAATGGTTTGAGGCATTCGATCCGCTGTATGTCTCATGTTACTACGCTACAACGTAACTGAGGGGTGTTTAAGTTAAAGATTTTGATTGTGCAGAATAACAGAACTCTGAGACATTTCTGAGAGTATAAACTTCCTTTATGTTTTTGTATAATCTCCAGCTGCACTAATGCACTTTTCACTTATTATTAAGGTGGAAAGTTTTCTCAGTATGCCGGAGTCATGATCGGACTGCCTGCTTCACATCTGAAACGTCGGCCTCCCGGGAACTCCTTTAATGTCCCAAACGTGTGGAAATGTCTTGGAGCGAGGTTAGGACTATATGCTTCTTCCGCATGTGTGAGCTCACAGACGCCCCTGATTGGCTGTAGAGCCGTAATTAATGTGGGAGCACAAAGTACCTCTCATCCCTCCCCTCTGGGAGAGCTCGGCCAATCAGCTCTCTCTAGACCTCCGGCTGCGAGAGGTTACAGCATCACCCGGGAACCGAACCAGCGATCTCCGGATGATAGGGCGAGAACTTTACCACTGTGAAAATGATTTGATATGAGGTTTACGGCCCTGTAACACGTAGAACACAATCAGACCGATTAATATACTATTGAAGAAAAAACGTGATTGGTTAAGAAAATTATTATATAAACACCAAAAATCACTTAAGAGGGATGAATACAAATAAGAACTCAAGCACAAGTCAAATCACAGCGGCTCAGGAATGGTTTTAAAATTAATCTGGTTAATTTTTAACCTTATTTTGTGTCTCTGGAGCTTCTTCAGGAGGAAAATTAAAAGTGTCTTAAATTTCTAAAGTGAAAGTATGTTTAGATCCAATCTAATGACAGAAACAATTAGCCAATCAAATCACAGCACACTACACTAAATCCATGATCTACACACACACACACACACACACACACACACACACACACACAACACTAGACACCAGCAGCATGCCATCCGGGCCTTAATGAAGTCCTTGGAGTTTAATTAAGTAGCTAAATTATCAGCAGTAATGTTAGCATTCATTATGCCAAATTACAGCCGCGGAGTTCGGCGAGAGGAGGAGACGCGAGGAAACGTCAATTCAGCTCTTCTCACCTGCAGAGAGAGAGAGAGAGAGAGAGAGAGATGAATGAGGGAACGAAAGCGAATGTGTCTAGTCAGGAAGAAACCTCATCCACTTCAGAATATACAACTGTGTGTGTGTGTGTGTGTGTGTGTGTGTGTGTGTGTGTGTGTGTGTGTGTGTGTGTGTGTTATGGTTTTAACCCCTGAGCTCATGTCTCTAAAAACTCATTAGATTAGATTACATTAGATCTTGTAACCTCTGAGTGTAACACGATGCCACTCTCGGTATCTGTACTCAGATGTGAACCTAAAGTGGGTGTGGCCTAATAAATACCACCACACTATGTACATTACACTGCATTACATTACTCTACACTACAGTATATTACACTACACTACATTACAATCCCAGCAGCGTTAACATGTCGTCTTCAATCCTCAACCTCAGCTACATCTTCCTGCACATTTATTATTATTATTATTATTATTATTATTATTATTATTATTATAATAAAATGTTCTATTACGACATACAGCAGAGTTACAGTACAGAGTTATTCCACTTACAACTAGCAATTTGTTTATGACTGCAGTGTTGAACTTGTTTTTGCTTACAGAAAACTTCATCATATCAAGTTCTGTAGATTTGCTTTGTTTGAGCTACTGTACATGGTTTATTATGTTTTTTATTATGAGGCTGTGTGTGTGTGTGTGTGTGTGTGTGTGTGTGTGTGTGTGTGTGTGTGTGTGTGTGTATGTGTTAGTGAAGTTGTGGGTGTGGCTGTCTGTTTGGATGTGGCTGTAGGTGGGGTTTGGGTGTAAGTGTTGCTGCCGGTGTAGATGTGGCTGTAGGTGTGTGTGTGTGTGTGTGTGTGTATGGCTTTCGGTCTGTGTGTAGGTGTGGATGTAGCTGTTGCTGTGGGTGTGGCTGTACGTGTGGGGTGGGTTTATGTGTGGTGGTAAGTGTAAATATGGGTGTAAATATATATGTGGGTGTAGATATGGGTGCATGTGTGGATGTAGATGGTGTAGATGTGGGTGTAGATGGTGTGGGTGCAGGTGGGAATGTGGGTGTAGATGTAGATGGATTATGTGTAGTTGTGGGTGTGGGTGTAGCTGTGGGTGTAAATGTGGGTGTGGTTGTAGCTGTGGGTGTAAATGTGGGTGTGGTTGTAGCTGTGGGTGTAAATGTGGGTGTGGTCCAAGCATTCGTAAGGTTTTAGTGTATAAAAAGCTGAAAGTGTTTTGTTTTCGTTATCTTTAATGATCACATGGTTACACAAAACTAATGTTTAATAAAATATACGCACACTTACAGAACAGCACACATGGAGTTTCATCTAATAAACACATGTGTACTTGTGTGTGTGTGTGTGTGTGTGTGTGTGTGTGTGTGTGTGTGTGTGTGTGTGTGTGTGTGGACGTCACGGTGCTTTATCTCAGAGATGCTCCCTGTGTGTACAGCCTGAACTGCTGCGTTATTAAATTATGAATATTAATAAAGAATAAGACATGAAGGCAGTAATAATTCTGCCGCTGCACAGAAATAATGAAGCTAATTTTGATAAATGGGGCGATAGCATGGCCGCCGTATACGGAGGTAAATTTATCTTAATTAATATCACAGACCTGAACACTGTGCTCGGGAAATGGCACCGCTGGGGCCTGGAGCAGTCGCCGGAAAACACACACACACACACACACACACACACACACACACACACACACACACACACACACACAGGTCTGTCAAAATAGGTTTTTCATTCTCCACTGCTCTACAGTCCACATAAACGCTAGAGATGTGGAGCTCACGGCCTTCTGTATTAAACGTGTGTGTGTGTGTGTGTGTGTGTGTGTGTGTGAGATGGTGACCTCAGTTTTTCTTTCCTCAACACTACAGCAACTTCGAGTGTGAACCAGCATTAATACACGTCTCCTCCTTTATTCTCGCTCGGCTTTAGAGAGACGGAGAGATGAGGGAGGAAATTATACGGCTACAAAGCATCCATTTATTAGGGAGTGGGACAAATGTCGCTGGAATAAATTAATTAATCAAACGCTTTTAATTGATTCCTCTGGAGTCGGAGTGCGTTGTGTGATTATGTTCAAGTGTTTAATTACGAATTTAAATGAGATGATGCTGTTTAATTAGTCTGGCCGGTGAATGAGCTTTCACACTCCCCTGCATAATTAGCATGGTGTGTGTGTGTGTGTGTGTGTGTGTGTGTGTGTGTGTGTGTGTGTGTGTGTGTGTGTGAGAGAGAGAGAGAGAGAGAGAGAGAGAGAGAGAGTCACATGGTTGTCACTCATCAGAGTTCTCCTTATATTTTCCATAATGTACTTACACACACACACACACACACACACACACACACACACACACTTCACACATCAGGTCTTTAAAATCTTTCATACATTTTTACGGAAATATTTTTTCCCCTCTGTTGATATTTTCTTCTCATTCACTCGCTCACACAGACAAATGCCAATCACAGCTCGTATGCCATTAGCGACGCCCACAAAACTCCATTAAAGGTCACAGAAAGCTGAACGTGCAAAGTGAGGACCAGACCAGACCACACACACACACACACACACACACACACACACACACGTTTTTTACTCATAGGCAGAAGTGGAAGTTATTTTAACTCAGCTGTCCACCAGTAAACAGCAAAACACATTATTTATCACCGTAATCAGGAATGCGGTGTGTGTGTGTGTGTGTGTGTGTGTGTGTGTGTGTGTGTGTGTGTGTGTGTGTATAATGAAGTAAAAATTAATGATTTACCCCGGTCATGGTGGACACTAAACACACCCCAGAGCAAAAGTACCTCAGCAGAACTTCTAAATGATTAAAGTTACAATAAAGAAAATAATGTTACACTTCACAGTTATAATGATCTATATAAGCGGGACGCTGTTACCGTAGTGACGGAAAACGACTTCCATCCAGCTGTGTGGACACATCAGGCTTCAAGTGGTCCTCGAACACATCTGTCGGAGAGATTCCTTTTAATTATGCGCCGGAAAAGTGTGAAACATGCTTTAGTGTGTGTGTGTGTGTGCGTGTGTGCGTGTGTGCGTGTCTAAGCCTTGCTTCTGTAGCACGCTCCACTTCTGAGATAATGTAGAAAATGAATTTGTTCACAGTAGGTGGATTTTCAGTCAAGAGATTTGGTGTGTATTGTTAGCGTATTGTTAGCGTATTGTTAGCTTGATGTTATCATTTTGTTAGCGTATTCATGTTGTGTGGAATTTTGGGAAATGTTGTGGAATGGGAAGATTAGTTTGGTGATGGTGAATTACAGGAGAAAATAGAGAAAGAAAAGAAAGAAAAGGGATTTAAAATCAGGGGTTGTTTTAAACAGGATGGAAACACAATGTCCTTGTTTTACACACACACACACACACACACACACACACACACACGTTCGATATCGAAAGACGTGTTGCGTTGAATCATCTGAACATTACCGTAATCATAACGGTATAATCTTTGTTTTGAACAAACAAAAACATCAAAGCTGTGAAATGAGATACACAATGAGGACCTGTCTCTTCCTTTCATTCTTTTATTTTTAAAACAAACAAACAAACAAGCAAAAAAACTATATGGAGCTGGTGCTAATGAATCCCAGATCGTCCAATCAGCTCGCTGCACACATTTATGTTTTGGATCCTTTCACTGCACTAACATGCAACAAAGACATTAAATACGTCCCTTTTTACACACTGCGTCACGTGTCCTTGTAAAACACGCGCATGTCTTTAAAGAGAGTTTCAGCCCATGACCTGCAATTAATTTACCTTTTGCTCTAACATTTATATATAACATTTATATAATACTGAAGGCTTTAATCTGGCTAAAAGAAACAGTTCCGAACATGAAGTTGCTTTTGTGGATTTGTTTCTTACATTAATGCGCTTGTAGCTTTTCCCTCTCGCGGCCCGACTCTGCTGTTTACTGTGTGATGTGTTATTCGGTTTTTTAATTATTATTATTCAGGCGAGTCCTTGAGGCGGCTTGGCTGCAAGAGGTGGCAGGTATGCAGGTGTGTCGGTTAAATGTTTGCTAGCAGGTGATCCTGTAGTTAGCAGATGGTGTTAGCTCCTGGCAGAGACGGAGAGAGACCCCGGGATTTCAGACATACCGTAGTCTTTAATACGATCATACATATACAACGATCGGCTTTAGGAAAGGCTCAAGGATTCCTAGCTAGAGAAGGTCAGCCTCAAGCACTCAGACTTTTATTCTCTAATTGTTCTCTTTCTCTTTAATCATTTTATTAACGATAATTCACACCACAAGCCGTCCTCCTGTCTCTCCCTCCATCTCTGTTGTAATTAGTGTTTTTAATTGAAATGTGTCTTATGTAGCTCCGCGCGAGATCCATTTCCAGCACATCACGTCCGCACGTACCGTACATCACATTCATATTCAGACTCTGATGATACGCCTCTCTGTCTGGAGGCATTACAGCAATAATTTAATTTAGAGCGAGCTACCGTTAGCTCATTAGCACTTCTAATTAATTCATTGACAGCACTATTAAGATGTCTCTTTTTGAAAATTGGCATCTGGCGTATGTGTCTGTGTACTGTACACACGCATGCGGCGGTGGCTAAATCGGTGTGTGGCAGTTGGTGGAAGACGTGAAGATGACAAATCAGGTGACAAAATATGGAGAGCGAAAAAAGAAGCTAATAAATGATTCAGATCATTTTACTAAATCTAGACTAATAGAGACGCAGACATGCTGAGAAGTAAAATATTAAAATAAATATTTTCTTAATGTGTAGGTTAGCCACACACACACACACACACGCGCGCGCGCGCGCATATACACACTGTGATGTTTAATTGTATTATCTTGAGCAATGACAGGAGGCTCTCTCTCAGGCTCTGGGAACAGGTGTCACTCTCCATGAACCATCTGTAGTGTGTGTGTGTGTGTGTGTGTATGTGTGTGTGTGTGTGTGTGTGTGTGACTTGTGTCTCTGTAAATTTTTACTATAGACACAAGAAGGCAAGGATGACAACTGTAATCAAAGCAAACACAAAAGGCAACTGACCCAACTTAACACAGACCTGACACGGACCCGACACGGACCCCAAACAGACCCCAAACAGACCCGACACAGACCCGACACAGACCCTACACGGACCCGACACGGACCCTACACGGACCCGACACGGACCCGACACGGACCCTACACGGACCCGACACGGACCCCAAACAGACCCCAAACAGACCCGACACGGACCCGACACGGACCCTACACGGACCCGACACGGACCCGACACGGACCCTACACGGACCCGACACGGACCCCAAACGGACCCCAAACGGACCCCAAACAGACCCTACACAGACCCGACACAGACCCGACACAGACCCTACACAGACCCGACACAGACCCTACACAGACCACAAACAGACCCGACACAGACCCTACACAGACCCTACACAGACCCGACACAGACCCTACACAGACTCGACACAGACCCGACACAGACCCGACACAGACCCTACACAGACCCGACACAGACCCTACACAGACCCGACACAGACCACAAACAGACCCGACACAGACCCTACACAGACCCTACACAGACCCGACACAGACCCTACACAGACCCGACACAGACCCTACACAGACCCTACACAGACCCGACACAGACCCGACACAGACCCGACACAGACCCTACACAGACCCTACACAGACCACAAACAGACCCGACACAGACCCTACACAGACCCGACACAGACCCTACACAGACCCTACACAGACCCGACACAGACCCGACACAGACCCGACACAGACCCTACACAGACCCGACACAGACCCTACACAGACCCGACACAGACCCGACACAGACCCGACACAGACCCTACACAGACCCGACACAGACCCTACACAGACCCGACACAGACCCGACACAGACCCGACACAGACCCGACACAGACCACAAACAGACCACAAACAGACCCGACACAGACCCGACACAGACCCTACACAGACCCTACACAGACCCGACACAGACCCTACACAGACCCGACAAAGACCCGACACAGACCCTACACAGACCCTACACAGACCCGACACAGACCCGACACAGACCCTACACAGACCCGACACAGACCCGACACAGACCCTACACAGACCCTACACAGACCCGACACAGACCCTACACAGACCCTACACAGACCCGACACAGACCCGACACAGACCCGACACAGACCCTACACAGACCCGACACAGACCCTACACAGACCCGACACAGACCCGACACAGACCCGACACAGACCCGACACAGACCCTACACAGACCCGACACAGACCCGACACAGACCCTACACAGACCCTACACAGACCCTACACAGACCCGACACAGACCCTACACAGACCCGACACAGACCCGACACAGACCCTACACAGACCCTACACAGACCCTACACAGACCCGACACAGACCCTACACAGACCCAACACAGACCCTACACAGACCCGACACAGACCCGACACAGACCCTACACAGACCCGACACAGACCCAACACAGACCCTACACAGACCCGACACAGTCCTGCATTAAAATTTTTGTGTCATAAATTGTTGGGTCATAATGTTATAATTATGCAGCAATCGTTTAAATATTTTAACTATTTCAAAATCAAGTTATAATTTTTCTTTTCAATTCTGAATCAAATAAACACCCTGAGTCAATCCTGGGGGGAAATTGGGGTAAAGAGTGTAATCTTAGACTCTTAAAATGTGTGAATTGAAAAATTGTGTGTGTGTGTGTGTGTGTGTAAGCTCTTTATCTCATTAAAATAATGACACACCATAATTGGTGAATGCCACATTAACCTGTAATTATGCCCCAAAAATGCACAAATGACAGGTTCTGTGTGTGTGTGTGTGTGTGTGTGTGTGTGTGTGTGTGTGTTTTCATGGTGTCTGTGTGTTTGCTTCTGTCTGCTCTACCTGTTTAGCACTTCATTAACCATCTTCTTCAGTGAGACATGAAGACTCACGGGGCTCTCTCTCTCTCTCTCTCTCTCTCGCTCTCTCTCTCTCGCTCTCTCTCTCGCTCTCTGTGCAGCCGGAGTAATTAACCCATCTCTCTCTGGGGGCTAATTAGGAAGGAGAGTCCCTTGTTAAAACTGCATCTGGCAATTAGAAATGATGTTCTCTCTCTCTCTCTCTCTCTCTCTGTTCTGAAGTTTATTGACTTGATTTGATTTCTTTTCATCTTAGCAAAATGTTCACTTAGCAACAATCAACGTTTACATTAAACTGATAATTTTTTATATATATTTTTTGGTCATATATGTTGAAACAGGAACATCAAAGCTTTTTAAAAGCAATTCTCTAAAAAGCTATTAGAATTTATTATTCTAAAATTATAATGAACTTAACACACCTATGAAAAGTAATACTGTTATTTTACCCTTCGTTAGCTCTGTGCTATAACTTTATAAATGCTTTTCCCGAAAAGTCTCAATTAAATTATAAAAAAGAATAATGATAATAATAATGTTAATAATAATAATGTTAATAATAATAATAATAATAATAATAATAATGTGGCCACATGGTGGCGTAGTTACTGTAGCACTGCCTCCAGGGTCTGGGTTCGATTCCCACCCCGGTGTCTGTGTGTATGATCTTTGCATGTTATCCTTGTTGGGTTTCCTCTGGGTACTTTGGTTTCCTCCTACAGTTCAAACACATGCAGATTAGGTTATTTATAGTTCAAATAATGTACATGACTATGACAAAACAGTCTATAGTTGTTATTAGTTGTTATTAAAACTATTTTAAAAATACTGTGTTAAAATCAGTATATTTTCTTAAACTTATTTCTATGATTATTTTTTTAAACTAACAGCCCAGGTGTTACATCTGAAAACTATTTTGCTGGAAAAACAATATTTTGAAATTAAAAGGTTTTGGTTATGAATTGACTCATTTAATTAAATTTTATTTATTTTTGCTTTTTAAGATTTCAGGAATAATATTGTGTTAATAAGTAATATTTAAAAACACACATTTGTGAGTAGAACATGTAAGATAAAAGCATACTGTAGTAAAATCTTATTTATTACATTTTCTATTTTATTTATACATATAAACTGTCCTAATTACTGTATATGACAGAATCTGTTCCAAAAGGTTTTTTTTTCTTATTATTATTATTTTATGTAATAAAAACATTTTATTGAAAACGATATTTTAAAAAAAAATTCACACAACATGCACTTTTCAGTAACGTAAAGAAGCTGCTTATATTCTTTAATTATTGCTGCATAAAAAATGTTAAGCTAAAAGCCAGCATCCCGGGGGGGAGGGGGGGGGGCTGATACTGGAAGAGTGTGAAGTGAGAATAATAAAGCCCTTTAGTCTAATGAAGGAGATAAGCGTCTCTCATTAGAGGATTTGCTGCTTAGATACAACCAGCAACAAACATTATGAATTCTATCATCACAGGGAACATCAGTAAATATTCCCATTAACTTTATTTCACTCGGGGGAAATGCATATTCATTTCTTCCCTTCTTTACTTTGACTCCGTTATCTGGTTTAAACTTTAAATTCATAATGCACAAGTCAAGCGTTGTTATTACGAAGCAGAAAAATATTAATCCGGGAAAAAGTGAAGTGAATAAAGCAGATAAACTTAGGACACATTGTAATGCATAAGGAAGGAGTCTCCACTCTCAGCACTGGGTAACAGACAGACATCAGGTTCTCCCACATCCCACTGATTTATCTGCTGTTTCCGCATTTTTATTTTATCTTATTTTATTTGCGAGAGATAAAAACGAAGCTTGTGAGATAACGAGTGTCAGCTCTTATACCGTAGACTTAAAGATCACTATAAACAAATCAAAATATGATGTGTTGTTTATTAAAGAATAGTTACTGTATAAGAGGAATAAAATGTGATGGCTGTAGCTCTGTGGTTGATTAGTTTCCTATAACAGCACGACACCGCAGTTTATTCCAACAAGTCATCACCATAAATCATAACTTTTTCTAGGGTTTAACAACAATATAATAAATCACACAGTGCATGTAAAATAAAGTTGTTTTAATTATTAATTGTTAAAAATAAATGTTCTGTTAATAAAGCATGACGTTTGTTATTTTATAACAACTGATTTTGTCGACATTGCCTTTTTGTAATTCATCGAGGAGATCTCCACCGTGCAGAGTGTGTAATGTGTGTGTGTGTGTGTGTGTGTGTGTGTGTGTGTGTGTGTGTGTGTGTGTGTGTGTGTGTGTGTGTGTTCAGGCTGATTTGCACTGACTGAATCTGTTTACTTAATTTAGTTCATCCAATTAGCAAGACAAGAGGGACTTAAAGACAGATTATGAGAGAGAGAGAGAGAGAGAGACGAGACCCGTCATCTGACATGAAGGTTTTTTTTAACAAGGAAACTTTAAACTGAGTGTGTGCTGCTTCCCTCCCGCCAGCTCCCACAGCTCTGGAGTAAAAACCCCAGGGTTAATTTGTTGCCCCACATGGTTGCCATGGAAGCAGCGCTGGGGTAATAGCACATGAGCTGTGATGTGGACGCTGGGGATGCTATTATACCACCAATATAGACAAAAACATCATTATCGTTTGTTAAAATTAGAGGTTGTCTTATTAAGTGGTGTTATCAGGAGTGGAAGTATAAACCTGATATAAATTCGCTTATTCTATTACCACACGATGAGTTCATTTAATTTAATTTCACAACGGGAATAATCATCCACAATGATCGTGCATCTAAATAAAAGGTGCGATAAAGGTGTGCGTGTGTGTCTATATACAATATAGAACCAAATTCAGGCACATTAATGAGAATTAATCGAGATGAACAGGGCAATTGTAATAATTTGTTTGTTTGTTTGTTTTGTTTTCAAACTGTTTATATTTATCCCCAGCATCATTTTACATCCAAATGAAATTTACATCCAAAACTGATTATTTGTTTCAGGTGAACAAGTTATTTTCTTCTTCATTATTTGAAAGATATTTTTTGATATAAAGTGATATTCTGTTGATTTACTTACTGCAGCACTATAATATCACACCTAGTGGTCAAACATGGGAACTGCAACAAATAAGCAGTAATAAATAGAGGCCCACTGGGGTGTGAATCACACTGCCCCAGGCTCACTGTATGAACACTTTCAGTGCAGGATGAACAGCAGGACAGTTAATGACAGGGTTGCCAGGGTGATAGTTTTTACCCTCGAAAGTATTTAAGAACACTCCATGGCTGCTAAGATTTAGTTTAAAAGTATTTTAAAATTGGACAAAATTGCACAATCAAAGGTGTGCAGAGAGATAGTGCATGGCGTACAGAAGCATTTTATACAAATAGTAGGATATAATAATAAAGAGTGAAGAAGGGAAAAATGGGAAAACCTCTGAAACGATGATGTAAAGTCCTTAAATCAATCACATGACTGTATTCCACATGCTGCTAGTTTTGTGCTTTTCTCTAACGTAGTGGAAAACCCACAGAAAATAAATGCTGAGTAAGAGAAAGTGACGTGTGGTGAGACCTCAGGCTGAGTTATTCCTCTCAGCTTCCAGCCAAACCAAATCAGCGGCTAGCACGTCCTGCCAGACGCTAACCCGTAGCGGCTAGCGCACAGACCCTGTCGCTTTTCCCTCTTTTTCTGTTGATCGAGAACACCGTCGTGCCAAACCCCATGTCGTGAAATATGACTTTAAGTGCTGTCTAACATGTTTTACATAGTGCATAGTAATTTCTCAGTGGTGACTTTTATATTTATAAAAAAAAACATCATGCGTGTAATTTCCTGTTGTCACTTACGTTATAGCAGCTATAAACTTTCCTCTGACACTGGAGACTCCATAAATGTTAAATAAACACAGAAACCGTCCATATATCAGCGATCTGTTTAATATGCTTATTACTAGTGGACCGTCCGGTGTACTTGTCCCGCTAAATGAGTCGTTACTATGGAAACGAAAACATACGTGAGGGAGTGCATTAATATAAACCTGGACTACTTCATAGAGAATTAATCAACACCTGCTGACCAATCAGAATTCATACTGTACATATACAGTATGGGTGGATGTGTATTTGGTAATACACAGCTTTTTGATTCCATCTCTCTCTCTCTCACACACACACACACACACACACACACACACACACACACACGATGCATCTGTCATTAGTGTGTCCTGCTGAGTTATTGGCTCAGCACAGCTCCATGTGGCATATGTGCTTCAAAGCCGTCTACGATGCCGTCTACCTCCAATTAGCCTCGAGTCCACACAAACACGTTTATAGTATTTACAGTATCCTCACACACACACACACACACACACACACACACACACACACACACACACACACACACTTGTGTCTTCATCATTAACTTTCGATAATCCCTGAAATCTGAAGACCATGTTGACTTGCTTGTTGTTTTAATGTTTGTTTTTATTACGATTATTATTTTAATTGTTATTAATTCTGCTCTTTGGCATGCTCTAGCATTGTTGTGGCTAATTAAAAGAATAACATGGCAAAGCAATTAAACACTAACGACCAGCTCTCAGCGTAACAGCACCCTCGTTATAAACCTGTTTAAACAGGTGAAGTCACAGAAACGACACGGAACTGTCATGTGAAATGATTAAATACAGGAGAGAACGAATACTGCGCAAATATTACAGTCACATTACAGCCAATAAAATGAAACTTTTAAGAAATTAATTCAAAATCTTTAAAAAAAATCTAATTTACATATTTATAATATCAAAGTGATGCAATAAAAAAATAAACATAAAAAATTTAAATGCAGCAAAAAAAAACAAATGTGAATGTGACGCCATAATGATTTAAAAAAAAAAAAGAAATTTAGAAGGAACAAAATCCTTTTATAGCATGTTCTGTTTCTTTTTTTCTTTTTCTTTTGGTGTATTATATTTAAATTTCTAGTTTTTTATTGCATCATTATGATACATTTATTTTGATTAATGAATTTATTTCTTATTTTTTATAAATTTCTTAATGTATGTTCAATTCAATTTTTCAATTCAGTTTTATTTGTATAGCGCTTTTAACAATTGACATTTTCTCAAAACAGCTTTACACAATCAAAAGAATTAAGAATTATGTGTCTCATCGCATTACATTTCAGATGTTTTGATATTCTGTCCGTTTAAAAATTTTCTTTGTATTTCAGATTTTTTCCCCCAAGTTGACATCACATTTTATGACATCACATTTTATGGCATAATATTTTTAATGTCAGTATGACATCACAGATCAAGTAAAGTCATGACGTCATATTTCTCAGCGCCGTGTGCGCTACGTTAAGCTAAGCAATTACCTCTCGTTTGATTTTGAACGTCCCCCCCCCCACACACACACACACACACACACTTCTCTCATTGACTCTAATGACCCCGGGGCTTTACTGCCTCTCTGTTCAAATCAGTTCTCTTTTGCACGTTTCCCCCTTTCTTCCCTCCCTCTGTTTCCTTCCAACACACACACACACACACACACACACACACACACTCTCTTTCACTCCTCCAATATTTAACCTCACTCCCTTCTCTCCTCACTTGTCTCAGTCTCTCCCTCCCTCTTTCCTTGTTATCATTAATTATTACTCACTCTTTCTCTGTGGAGCCGCGATGATGATGATGATGATGATGATGATGATGACAGCTAATTAACTATCGGCTGGTGTCTCTCTCTCTCTCAGTATCTCTCTGTCCCTGTCTCTCTGTCCCTGTCTCTCTCTCTGCGCATGCGCTGGGTGTGTGATCGTGCGAAGGACTGTTTGGCGTGCTGCCAACTTTTTTTTCGAAGACTGTTTAGTTACTTTAGTTTTCTTTAATCACTTAATTTTCCTAGTTTAAATAAAAGTTTAAAGTGAGAGAGAGAGTAGGCGGGGCCCCATGGCCTCTGAGGCCGGTGTGGAGACTCTGTCCCTCCAGCATGGTGTCAGGTGTGTCCCGGGGGACGGGGTGCTGATAGAGGACGTGTTGTTAGCGGTGGGGGATCAGCAGGTCGGGTGTGAGAACATCTACTCCGCCTCCCGGATGAATAAAGCGGTGGTGGTGTGGTGAACAGGGTCGACCTCGTGAGTGAACTGACACGGAGCGGAATATGTGTGAGAGGAGCCGCGGTTAAAGTCACCCCTCTGTCTGCCCCCGCGGCGCGGGTGGTGATATCCGACGTGCCTCCGTTCATAAAGAACGAGGCTATAATGAAGGAGCTGCCCGTTTCGGGAAGTTGGTCGGCCCCATGAGAGCCACATCCCGCTCGGGTGTAAGAGCTCCAACATGCGGCACGTCCTGTCCTTCCGCAGGCAGGTGCTTATGATCTTAAACAACGAGGATCAGACGCTGGACGTCAACTTTAAATGTAAAGAGGGGGACAGCGGCTACACCGTCTTCACCACCACGGAGCCGCTGAGGTGTTTCGAGTGCGGTGACGTGGGACACAAGAGGCTGAGCTGTCCACATGGAGCCGTGCAGCCGGGGAGCTCACGCAGAGACACACCCGGGACACAGCGGCAGCGGCGCGAGGACAGCCAGCTGGAGAACACCGGGGAGACGGAGCCCACAGCGGGCCGCAGCGACACACCGCACCGGGACTCGAACAGGTCGGCCCTGAACACACCACCACCACCACAGAGACACACACCGCGCCGGGACTCGAACAGGTCGGCCCTGAACACACCACCACCACCACCACAGAGACACACACCGCGCCGGGACTCGAACAGGTCGGCCCTGAACACACCACCACCACCACAGAGACACACACCGCGCCGGGACTCGAACAGGTCGGCCCTGAACACATCACCACCACCACAGAGACACACACCGCGCCGGGACTCGAACAGGTCAGCCCTGAACACACCACCACCACCACAGAGACACACACCGCGCCGGGAGCGGACAATAACACCGATACTACTGTAAACACTGTGAGTACAGTAGTATCCAGCACAGACAGTGACCCCGCCCCTAACACAGACTCCGCCCCTAAAACCAGCACAGAAGACACACAGCAGCCACAAACCAGCACATCACCACCGACACCCCCCCAAAAAACAGCACCGCAATAAAAACCAGGAGGACGAAAGACTCGTTCACTAAAAACTCATCAAAACCCGTAAAACCTGCAGTCAGACCCAGAGTGGAGGAGCAGCGTCCAGCACAGCAGAACTCATTAATAAAATAAATAAATAAATTATATATTGTGTATGGGTGCACGTGTGTGTGTGTGTTGTGTGTGTGTGATGTGTGTGTGTGTTGTGTGTGTGTGATGTGTGTATATATGTAGATCTATATGCAGACAGATTCTATTTTGTAATAATAAAGTGAGTTTAAAACCTCAAAAAAAAAAACTCTGTCTTTATGTCTCTCTCCCTCTCTGTCTCTCTCCCTCTCCCTCTCTCTCTCTCCCTCTCTCTCCCTCTCTCTCTCTCTCCCTCTCTCCCTCTCTCTCTCTCTCCCTCTCTCCCTCTCTCTCTCTCCCTCTCTCTCCCTCTCCCTCTCTCTCGCTCCCTCTCTCTCTCTCCCCCTCTCCCTCTCTCTCCCTCTCTCTCCCTCTCCCTCTCTCCCTCTCTCTCTCTCTCTCTCTCTCTCTCTGGTGCATGCTGGGAGGTGGTGTGTGTGAGAGCGGTGTGTGGAGTGTGGTGTGAGAGCGAATGAGCGTTTTCAAACTCTTTTGAAAACTTTTCAAACACTTTGAGCTTTTTGTTTAAAAGCACAAACGTATAATTAATATATATATTAAACATCTAGCAGCGATCACGCGGCGTTATTAGCTTTTAGCCCGCCGGTGTGTGTAGCTGTTGATCCGGTGGCGGGGTGCAGGGATGGCGGCTCACCCGAGCGGTGCAGTCCGTCCTCTCTCGCTCCGTCACGGGGTGCGCTGTGAGGTGAGCGCCGCGGTGTCGGTGGAGCAGGTGTTACTGGCGGTAGGAGAGTGTGTCGGGTGTGAGAACATCATGTCGGCGTCGCGGATGAACAAGGCCGTGGTGGTGTTTGTGAAGGAGAGGGAACTCGTGCACCAGCTGATTGAACACGGAGTAAAGGTAAGTGGAGAACTTTATTCCGTTACTCCGCTCGGTGCTACAACAATGAAGGTCACCGTGTCGAACATTCCTCCTTTTATCCCCGATGAGGATATAGAGAGGGAATTGTCTCGATTCGGGAAGATCGTGAGCAGTATGAGGATGTTGTCACTCAACTGTAAAAACCCTGCGCTGAAGCACGTGGTGTCCTTCAGGCGTACAGTGCTCATGTTCCTGACTGAGGCCACTCTGGACATCTCATTCAGGGTCACACATGAGGGGAAATCATACATGCTGTACGCCAGCACTGGGAGCATGAGGTGCTTCGAATGCGGGGACATCGGGCACAAAAAGTTCAGCTGCCCACATAGAGCACAGGGCAGGGAGGAGGCGGGGCCTAGTGGGGTCAGGGCAGTGGGGCAGGATGGAGCGGGTTCCAGTGTGGTGCGGGGTGATGGTGATGTAGTGCAGAGTGGGGGTGTAGCGGTGCAGGATGCGGGTGTAGCGGTGCAGGATGCGGGTGTAGCGGTGCAGGATGCGGGTGTAGCGGTGCAGGATGCGGGTGTAGCGGTGCAGGATGGAGGTGTAGCGGTGAGGATGCGGGTGTAGCGGCGCAGGGTGGGGGTGTAGCGGCGCAGGGTGGGGGTGTAGCGGCGCAGGGTGGGGGTGTAGCGACGCAGGGTGGGGGTGTAGTGGTGCAGGATACGGGTGTAGTGGTGCAGGGTGGGGGTGTAGTGGTGCAGGATGGGGGTGTAGTGGTGCAGGGTGGGGGTGTAGCGGTGCAGGATGCGGGTGTAGCGGTGCAGGATGGAGGTGTAATGGTGCAGGATGGAGGTGTAATGGTGCAGGATGAAGGTGTAGCAGTGCAGGATGAAGGTGTAATGGTGCAGGACGGAGGTGTAATGATGCAGGATGAAGCTTTTGTGGTGCAGGAAGGAGGTGCAACGGTGCAAAATGAAGACTCAATGGATGAGGACTTTGAGGAGGACAGATTTTCTGACATATCGGATATTAGTGAGTCAGGTTTTGGAGGGGATCAACAACTATATACACTTGATGACATAAATGAATACCTGAAAAAAACATACAAAAAACCAATCAATATTGAAAAACATTTTAAAGATGTCAAAAAATTCATAGCATTGGTTGCAAAATTACAGCGCACTACAGGCTATGATCAACTAAGTAAAAAAAAGAGATGGCGCTTAAAAGATCACATAACGCGATGGCGGCGGTCACATGCAAAACACAAATGAATTTTTCACACTGGGTGTTTTCTTGTCTCTATAACGCACTTCACAGCTACCTCTTCTTTCTCCTCCTGTTATTCTTAATGGACAATCTAAAAATAGGGTCCTTAAACATGAATGGTGGCAGAGATAGGAAAAAAAGAGCAGTAGTTGGGGATTTTATAAGACAAAAGAACCTTGATGTAGTCTTCCTACAGGAGACACACAGTGACCAAGCAAATGAGTCTGAGTGGGCCATGTGGTGGGAAGGGAAAATTTTCCTAAGTCACGGCTCCAACATCAGCGCTGGAGTGGCAATAATTTTTAATAAAGCAGTGAGCATAAAAGGGGTTGAAATAACAGAACTGGTGAAAGGTCGAGTTTTAATGATAAAGGCAGAAATAAAAAAAGAATATTTTACTTTTTTAAATGTTTACGCCCCTAACAGTGGCAGTGAAAGAACACAACTATTCAATAGAATAAAAAACATAATACAACGAAGTGGAAATAAATCCACAATAGTAATGGGAGGGGACTGGAATTGTACAGTAGACTTCACCTTAGACAGAAACGGCGAGGAACCACACCCAAAGTCTGCTGAGGCACTTGCAGAGCTTATCATGCAGTGTAGTCTGGTGGATGTGTGGAGGGGAAAAAACCCAAACATAAGAAAATACACATGGGTCAAGGTCAACAACACAAAGATTACCGCAGCAAGACTGGACAGGTTTTATATCACTAAGTTCCACAAGAACAATCTTCACAAAACAGCTATTTTCCCCACTGGTTTCTCTGATCATCACCTGATCAGCATAGAAATAAAAATACCAAACATAAAAAGGCAGAGCTCATACTGGCGTTTTAACATAAAGCTTTTACAGGATGAGAACTTTTATGAAAATTTTAAAGTTTTATGGAATGAATGGAAAAATAGAAAAGGGGATTTTAGCAGCTTGGTCTCTTGGTGGGAGGTGGGAAAAAATCAGATAAAAAATTACTGCAGAAAGTACACTGAACACACCTCAGATGCTCTTAAAACCACAATAAAAGATCTTGAGGCAGAAATCACCCAAATAGAAAGCAAAGTGACCAGCAAAGACGATGTTGGAATAGGTCGTCATCTGGAAGGGAAAAGGAAAGCTCTAAGCTCCTTCCTTCATGAGCAAGCTAAAACAGCCCTTATAAGACATCGCATCTCCTGTATCAAGGACATGGACGCTCCCAGTGCTTTCTTTTTCAACCTATCCTGAAATACTAAACCCCAAAATCAGATGGTGTATCTGACACGGGAAGACGGAACAACAACAACCGACCCAAGTGAGATGAGGAGAGCGGCTACAAGTTTCTACACTCAGCTCTACAGTGCAGAACCCTGTGATCCATCCTGCAGGGAGGAACTACTCAGGGAACTTCCACAACTCTCCCTGGAGCAAAGCACTGTGCTGGACGCAGAACTCGAGCTGCAGGAACTTACTGACGCTGTACAGCAGCTCGCAACAGGACGCTCACCAGGAATAGACGGTCTGCCAAGTGAATTTTACAAACTTTTCTGGGACGTAATAGGTGCTGACCTACATGAAGTTTTAAATAACAGCGGGAAACTACCGGTGAGCTGCACAAGGGCAGTTCTATCACTGATCCCCAAAAAAGGAGACTTGGGGCACCTCAAGAACTGGAGACCAGTGTCACTACTATGCAGTGACTACAAAATACTCTCAAAGTGCCTGGCGAACAGACTGAAACAACATATACACTCAATAATTCACAATAATCAGACATACTGCATACCTAACCGCACCATCACAGACAATCTTTTTCTAATGAGAGACTTAATTGATCTATGCAAAGTGAAACGCTATGAACTTGGACTCTTGGCATTAGATCAAGAAAAAGCCTTTGATAGAGTCGACCATGATTATCTCTTTCAGACTCTAAAATCATTTGGTGTAGGAAACAAATTTTTAATGTGGATCAAACTTTTATACTCCGAAGCAGTTTTTACACTAAAGATTGGAGGTGGCCTTAGCTGCCCCCTACAAATGAAACGAGGAATTAGACAGGGGTGCCCACTATCTGGATAACTCTACAGTATCGCTATAGAACCCTTGCTGCACAAACTAAGAACCGAACTACAGGGTTCTCCTGTCAGAGAGTCACAGGAGAAACTCGTACTGTCAGCATACGCTGACGACGTAACAGTTTTTATAAAAAAACTGGACGCCACGCGAAGCGACGGACCCGAGGGAGACGAGCCGGCGTGAGGAACCGGCTGAGAACCCGTGCACACCGCACACCTCTGCCTAGTATCCTGCTCGCCAACGTCCAGTCACTGGAGAACAAACTTGATGACCTCAGGGCCAGGATAAAGTTCCAGAGAGACATTCGAGACTGCAACCTTCTCTGCTTCACCGAGACATGGCTGAACCCAGCGGTGCCAGACCACGCCATACAGCCGGCCGAGTTCTTCTCGGTTCACCGCATGGACAGGACGCGGGACTCGGGGAAGTCAAGGGGAGGCGCCGTATGCTTAATGGTGAACAACAGCTGGTGCAACAGCGCGAGCGTTGTTCCTCTTACACGCTCCTGCACACCAAACCTGGAACTACTGTCCATCATGTGTCGTCCATTTTATCTACCCCGGGAGTTCACATCGGTCATAATCAGCGCCGTTTACATACCTCCACAAGCAGACACTGACACTGCCTTATGCGAGCTGCATGAGGCACTCACACAGCACCAGACACTACACCGGGACGCTCATTGTGGCGGGGGATTTTAATAGTGCCAACCTCAAACGCGCAGCGCCGAACTTTTATCAGCACATCACCTGCCCCACCAGGGGCGAAAGGACACTGGACCACTGTTATACCACGGTCAAAGACGGTTACAAGGCACAATCTCGTCCAGCGTTTGGTAAATCCGACCACGCCGCCATCTTCCTCATGCCAAAATATAAACAAAGGCTGAAACAGGAAGTGCCGGCTAAGAGGGAGGTCGCGCGCTGGACGGACCAATCGGTGGCCGCGTTACAGGACGCACTCGATGACGCAGACTGGGACATGTTCAGAAACAGCTCCGATGATGACGTCAGCGTGTTTACGGAAGCGGTTGTGGGATTTATTGAGAAGCTAGTGGATGATACGGTAGAGAAAAAGACTATCAGAACGTTTCCCAACCAGAAGCCGTGGGTGGATAAAACCATCCGCGACGCTCTGAGATCTCGCACAGCTGCCTACAACACGGGACTTGCGTCGGGGGACATGGAACCATACAAGGCTGCGTCATACAACGTCCAGAAGGCGGTGAAAGAGGCGAAGCAGCGCTACGGGAGAAAACTAGAGTCACAGCTTCAACAGAGTGACTCTAGGAGCCTATGGCACGGACTGGGAACAATAACGGATTATAAAGCACCAACATCCGGTATGACGAACGCGGACGCGGCTCTGGCAGACGAGCTCAACACTTTCTATGCTCGCTTCGATGCTAAAGCTAAAGACGCTAGCGATGCTAATGCTAACGGGGCTAATGCTAGCGGCGCAAATGCTAACGGCTGCAGACAGGAAGACACTGCCAGCACCGGGAACGCGCTCATCATCTCCGAGCACGACGTGAGGAGAGCCTTCAAGAGAGTGAACACCAGGAAAGCAGCAGGACCAGACGGCATCTCAGGTCGTATCCTCAGAGCCTGCGCAGACCAGCTAGCACCTGTGTTCACTGAGATATTCAACATCTCTTTATCTCAGTCGGTGATCCCCACATGCTTCAAAGAGTCCATCATTGTTCCTGTTCCAAAGAAACCACATCCTTCTTCTCTCAATGACTATCGCCCTGTGGCCCTCACCTCAGTAGTGATGAAGTGCTTTGAACGCCTGTTCAGAGACTTCATCATCTCTTCACTACCGGACACACTCAACCCACTACAGTTCGCTTATCGTCCGAACCGTTCCACAGACGATGCAATCTCATATCTCCTCCACACATCTCTCACCCACCTGGACACTAAGAGGGGAAATTATGTGAAAATGCTCTTCATCGACTACAGCTCTGCATTTAATACCATAATTCCCTCCACACTCACCACCAAGCTGGAGCACCTGGGACTCAGCTCACCCATGTGTCAGTGGATCTCCAACTTCCTAACTGGCAGACCACAGGCAGTAAAGATGGGCGGTCATGTCTCAGCCTCCCTCACACTCAGCACTGGAGCGCCCCAGGGTTGTGTTCTGAGCCCCCTGCTGTACTCTTTATACACCTACTGTCATGTTTCCAGTTCATAAGAGGCGGACGCAAGTGCAGGTGAAAATGAGTGAGTCTTTAATGATAACAATAAATCCCCACAAACGTAAATTCCCCAAAAATAACTCCCCTCACAGTGTCGTACTCGCTTACAGACGAGGATGCTGAGTCCCGGGGTTATGACCCCTCTCCTGCCGTTAGTTTCAGTCCTGAAACGGAGAAGCAGGCTTTGTCAGCGTTACTAGTTTGCACTCCTAACACACACAAACTCTCACTCATTACAACGGTGGACGAACGGGTGGCTCCGGGGTCGGCTGGTTTATATCGGTGCACACAAAGGGGAGACACAGGTGATACTAACTACAGGTAATCAGGACTGACATATACACACAGACACACTAGGGGGAGACAAAGGCTGCGGCTCAGTAGTCCGGGGAACCGGATCTTCTCTGAGGCCGTGGTGGTTCAGATGTTACAGTACCCCCTCTCCCAGAACCGGCCTCCTGAGGGAGGCGAGGGCGCCCCCTACGCGCCGTCGAAGGGAGTGAGGATGCACCTGCTTGATGGAGCTGCCGGCGGGCAGGACGACCCGGTGGTCGCGGAGCCGGGCGATCCGGCCGTGCCCTGTGGAAATCTGAAATGAGTTCTTGACTCAGTATGTCCCGGGCCGGGACCCAACTCCGCTCCTCCGGGCCGTACCCCTCCCACTCGACGAGGTATTGCAAGGCACCTGCTCTCCTTCGTGAGTCCAGTAGTTCCTTCACCCGGAACGCGGGGGCGCCCCCGATGTCCACGGCCCCAGGGAGTGAAGGTTCCGCTGTTCCTTCATCTAGTGGGCCCCGGACCACCGGCCTGAGAAGAGAAATATGGAAAACGGGGTTAATGCGAAGATGTGTAGGGAGAGAAAGTCTATAGGAGACGGGGTTTATTTGTGCTGATATGGGAAATGGACCGATGAACCTGGGGGAGAGTTTCTTGCAGGGGAGGTTGAGGTGAAGGTCCCGTGTCGAGAGCCACACCCGATCGCCTACCTGGAGCGGAGGACTTTCCCGTCGTCGCCTATCGGCATACTTTTTAAAGCGCTGCACTGCGCGTGAAATTTTTGTGTGTGCGTCTTCCCACACTTTCTCCGCTTTCTTAAACCACTCGTCCACCACAGGTACTTCGGTGGGAGTGGCGTCCCATGGACACAGCGGAGGTTGGTAGCCTAATATGCACTGAAACGGCGTTAGGCCGGTAGAGGAGTGGCGTAGCGAATTTTGTGCATATTCCGCCCAGAGTAGGTAGTCCGCCCATTCATGTTGTCTGCTGCTACAATATGCTCGAAGATATCTGCCGAGTTCTTGAACAGTCCGCTCTGCCTGCCCATTAGACTCGGGGTGATAGCCCGACGTTAGGCTAACAGTGGTCCCCAATTTCTGAAAGAACGCTTTCCAGACCCTGGCGATAAATTGGGGACCACGATCTGATACAATATCTTCGGGAATGCCGTAGCAACGAAACACTGAAGTGAATAGGGTTTCTGCCACCTGGAGGGCTGACGGAAGGGAACGAAACGGGATAAATCTACATCCCTTAGAGAACCTGTCTATTACCACGAGCACCGTGGTGTACCCGTTCGAGACCGGCAGGTCCGTGAAAAAGTCCACTGCGATATGGGACCACGGTCTGTTCGGCACCGGGAGGGGCGTTAGTTTACCAACGGGTAGGCAACGGGGGTTCTTTGTAGTCGCACAGATGGCGCAAGACAGAACAACCTTTTTCACGGTTTCACTCATTTTAGGCCACCAGAACTTTGGTTCCAACAGGTGGGTGGTGCGGGTGACGCCGGGATGTCCTGATGCTAGACTCGTATGAGCCTCGATCGTCACTCGTTCACGAAGCGACTCCGGTACGTAGAGTCGATTCGGAGGACAGTCCCTAGGCACGGGGTTGGACCGTGCCCACTGGGCTATCTCCGACTCGATACTCCACATAACGGGAGCCACTACGAGCGACGCGGGGAGAATTGGTTCCGGATTGGTAATTGGCTCCGGCGACGGATAATAGCGGGAGAGCGCGTCCGCTTTGATGTTTTTAGAACCGGGGCGGTAAGTTATCACAAATCTGAAACGCGTGAAAAAGAGCGCCCAGCGGGCTTGACGTGAGTTCAGTCTTTTTGCCTGTTGGAGGTACTCGAGGTTACGGTGATCTGTGAGTACCGTGAATGAGTGTTTCGCCCCCTCCAGCCAGTGTCGCCACTCCCCTAACGCCGCCTTTACTGCTAATAGTTCTCTGTTACCGATATCATAATTCCGCTCGGCAGGTGTTAATTTCCTAGAGAAGAAAGCGCACGGGTAAAGTTTCTCGGGGTGGCCGTGACGCTGTGACAGCACTGCTCCTATCCCTACCTCAGACGCGTCGACCTCTACTATAAAAGGCTTCTCTGGGTTCGGTAGTTTTAATATAGGCGCCGTAGTAAATGTTGTTTTTAGTCGCGTAAACGCCTCCCGCGCTTCCTTTGGGAACTCACGGAGGCGTTTCGGCTTACCTGCCAACAGTGACGTGAGTGGTGCTGCCACCATGCTGAAGCCTCGGATAAAGCGTCTGTAAAAATTGGCAAACCCCAGGAATCTTTGTAGCTCCTTCACTGTCGTGGGTTCCGGCCATTGTTGCACGGCCGCGACTTTGGCTGACTCCATTTCGACCCCCAGTGGCCCTATGTGATAGCCGAGAAATGCCACCTCCCGCTGATGAAATGAGCATTTCTCTGCCTTCACATAGAGCCCGTGTTTGCGCAGGCGCTGAAGGACGGCCGTTACATGACTGACGTGCTCGGAATATGACCGCGAATATACTAGGATGTCATCTAAGTATATTATGACAAAACGGTTGTACATATCCCTAAACAAGTCATTCATGAACCCCTGAAACACCGCAGGTGCGTTCACCAATCCATATGCCATTACGTTATATTGGTAATGCCCAGATGTAGTGCTAAACGCAGTCTTCCATTCATCACCCTTACGCACACGAACGAGGTTATATGCGCTGCGGAGGTCGAGTTTGGTGAAAATGGAGGCGCCTCGGAGCTGGTCTATTGCGGCCGGAACCAGGGGCAGTGGGTGCTTATATTTTATGGTTACTGCATTGAGTCCCCGATAATCTATACATGGCCGAAGGCCCCCCCCTTTTTTCTCTATGAAAAAAAAACCTGCCGAGGCGGGAGACGTGGACCTGCTGATGAGCCCCTGCTGGAGTGCCTCGCTCACGTATTCCTCCATTGCCCTGGTTTCTGTCACTGACAAGGGATAAATGCGCGAGCAAGGAGGTGCTTTCCCCGGCAGCAGCTTGATCGCGCAGTCCCACGGGCGATGAGGGGGAAGTCGTGCAGCAGCCCTAGCACTAAACACCTGTTCAAACCTCGCATACTCTGATGGCACGTTCACTTTGTGTGGGGCATTCGGACTCTCTATGGTGGTGGTTTGGACCGTCACTATGGGCGGTGTACAAGTTTTGGCGCATCTAGGGGACCAAGAAACGATACTTGATTGAGCCCAATTGAAATTAGGGTTATGGGCGCTAAGCCAGGGGAGACCTAGCACGACGGAATGATCAGACTGAGGGAGTACGAAGAATTTTAGCTCCTCCGTGTGATCAGGGAAGGTTAACCGCAGTGGCGCTGTGATTAATTTAATAGGCGACTGGTCTAATTCACGGCCATCTAGAGCTTTAACTGGTATCGGTTGCGGAAGCTTCGACACGGGAGCTCGCAGCGTGGAAATCAATGCCGAGGAGATGAAGTTCCCAGCCGCCCCGGAATCTACTAAAGGGAAGACAGACACAACAGCGTTACAAAAAGACACTTGTGCTTTTACACAAAAAGGATGATGCGTGCGGGGCGGTGTGCGTGACGTTACTTTGAGTAACGGGCAGTCCTTAATGCGGTGCCCGTCCCCCCCACAGTATAGGCACAGGCCCGCTGTGACGCGCCTTCTTCTCTCCGCATTCGTGAGGCGGGAACTGCTCACGTCCATAGGCTCGGGTCGAGCTGTATCTCCCGTATCGCGAGGCGGTCTCCGAGGTGTGTCGCAGAGGCGGGGTGGTGCTGACCTGGTGAGTGGTCGCTGGCGCTGGCTGCGCAGATGCTGGTCGAGCTTAATCGCCAGGCCGATGGTTTCGTCCAGCGAGAGGTTGGCGTCCCGGCACGCCAGCTCGAGCTGGATTTCTGGCTGGAGTCCATCACGGAACCGCGCGAGCAGGCTCCGCTCGCACCAGCCGCTCTCCGCCGCCATGACCCGAAATTTGATGGCGTAGTCCGCCACCGGCGCACTCCCTTGCCTCAGCCGCATGAGACGCTGTTCCCCGGAACGCCCCTGGTCTGGATGGTCAAAGACCGCCTTCATAGCGTCCATGAATCGATGATACCGGGAGGTGAGCTCTCCCCCTTCGCTCCAGATCGCTGCGGCCCAATCCATGGCCGGACCTGTGAGCTGCTGAATGACAAAACGGATTCGCTGGGTGTCCGTCATGTCAGGGTAATCGGATAAATATAGTTCACAGGCCAGGAAAAATCGCTTACACCCCTCCGGATCGCCGGCATATCTTTCCGGGGGGGTGGCGCGCGGTGGTGAGGGGGTGGAGCTTTGCGATGTCCCAGCCGGTGCGGAGGGGTTTGGGAAAGCCAGGTGTTTTATACTGTGGGCTAGGTCGCTCACCGCTCGTGCGAGCCCCTCGATCTGGACCTGTTGTTTCTCGATGTAGCGCATTGGGTTCTCATCATCCGGCAGAGGGACACCTGCTGCGTCCTGATAGGTTCGTCCATCTGTCATGTTTCCAGTTCATAAGAGGCGGACGCAAGTGCAGGTGAAAATGAGTGAGTCTTTAATGATAACAATAAATCCCCACAAACGTAAATTCCCCAAAAATAACTCCCCTCACAGTGTCGTACTCGCTTACAGACGAGGATGCTGAGTCCCGGGGTTATGACCCCTCTCCTGCCGTTAGTTTCAGTCCTGAAACGGAGAAGCAGGCTTTGTCAGCGTTACTAGTTTGCACTCCTAACACACACAAACTCTCACTCATTACAACGGTGGACGAACGGGTGGCTCCGGGGTCGGCTGGTTTATATCGGTGCACACAAAGGGGAGACACAGGTGATACTAACTACAGGTAATCAGGACTGACATATACACACAGACACACTAGGGGGAGACAAAGGCTGCGGCTCAGTAGTCCGGGGAACCGGATCTTCTCTGAGGCCGTGGTGGTTCAGATGTTACACCTACGACTGCGTGGCCACTACCAACTCCACCGCCGTCATCAAGTTTGCTGACGACACTGTCGTGGTGGGCCTGATCACGAACAACGATAAGTCGGCCTACCTAGAGGAGATTGGGAATCTGGAGAACTGGTGCCAGAGGA
>CM060129.1:26231964-26244464 GCA_030522415.1 Channallabes apus | reverse complement strand
ACGATAGCTAGCAACAGGTCAGTCCTGGGGTTCAGTGTCATTTTACTTGTTTGTTCCAACCACCGAACTGCTCAGGTAAAGCGGCGTTAATACAGACACTTAAAATCTGGTGTAAAAGGAGAGATTTAACACCGAGCCGCGTGCGCGTGCATGTCCGGGTTTCTCGGTGTAACCGGCCGCGGTTGTGCCGCAATATTTGAATTTCTCCCGCCGAATGCGGTGATTTTGCGCAGCCAACCGTCACTGTGGCGATGATATAAAACTAGCGTGTTCAAATAATTACCGGGTGTGTACCGGGTCCACCTCACACACTGAACCGCGAGTCTGCTCGGGTCACTCCGACACTTTAAGGAGGAAACGCAGAACAAAGCAGATTTAAACAGCAGAAATGAGGTGCAGTGTCCGGACTCTGGCACTGTTTACACACCGGGAGAGCAACAGCTCTGAGTCCAGCACAGCTCCAGTCATGATGTACAGCACTACAGACAGGCAGTTTGATTAGCAGTATAATGGTGTATAGCTTTGTTTAAAACAATAGAACTTCAAACCTTTTACTCAAGTTAAAGTCATAAGTACATGCCGTTCTAAACTTCTAATGTATTTGAAGCACAAAAGTACTACAAGTTCTTCACAAACATAACCGTGTACTTAAACATTATTAAAATGGCTGTTGATGAAATAAATGTTCTAAGTAAAAGTACATTTCTCTCAGAATTATAAATGGGTGAAATAATATAAAATTAAAATATTGAAGTGAAATATGTTATGTATGTTGTGATATGTAAGTATTTTTAAATCATTTTTGTGAAACGTTATATATTTTCAATATCTCTTTCACAGCACCAACACCACTAAAGAAGAGAAGTTGAATGGAGATAAAACAGGAGGTAAATGTCAACTTTTTAAATGTTTCAGAAGTATTAAATGTGTAACCATTGAATCCAAGATAGAAATTGAAACAAGGCTGGAAATATTTCACTTTACCTATTTTTAATCCAGAATATATTGAATCCACTAGAATATACAAGATTTTCCAGTAACTAAAGTAAAACAAATTATATAGTTGATTAAATAATTTATACAAGGGACATTCAAGTCAAAGCGGGACTTTTAATTGTGCAGGCCAAGGGTAGCTCAGTGGTTAAGGCATTGGACTACAGTTCGGAAGATCCCAGGTTCAAACCCCACAACCACCAAGTTTTACCAGCAATGGGCTCTGTAAAATTCCCACTTTGACTTGAACACCACTCGTAGATCAGTGTAATGATGTATATAGTAACAGTCACACTTGTACTTACTTGTATACTATAATTCCTGTTTTAGGTGCCAGCTTATGGGATGGCAGTGTAAGCTCTGCACATGTGTTGCATCATCAAAAGGAATTTCGATCATTACGGAGTGAAGCATGGTACTGTTGTGTTGATCAATGATATTCAGTGTCCTGTCTTCATTTACACTGTCATTGCTTCTTTAAGACCTGAGAAGTGGTAGGTGTTTCGCCTGCCATGTGGAAGGCCCGGGTTCGATTCCAGCCAGTGCCCAAACCCCAGCCACTGGATACAGTGCCGGTCCCAAGCCCGGATAAAATGGGAGGGTTGCGTCAGGAAGGGCATCCGGCGTAAAACCTGTGCCAAGTTGTAGTGCGGACTGGATATTCCGCTGTGGCGACCCCTTGCCGGGAGCAGCCGAAAGACCAACAACAATGTCTGCACACACATTTGTATGGATCCCACAGTTTGCAGGAAACTGAAGTGTGAAGGTCTGCAATCTTTCAGATGTAAAATGTGACTGTGATTCTATTCTAATACAAAAGTCTAGTTTCCACATATTAACTGTATAATATTTGTGGCAGAAGTATTGTTTGTGAGACTGTTTAATAATGAGATCAATTCAGCTCATTGTTTATGATCTTGTTACATGTCATTTGCAAAGTAAACCAGATTGAGTTTAGACGTCATGTCTTGTGAAATTTGGCAAATAAATGTTTAATTAAAATGGTAATGTGTGTATTGTGTCTTTGTTTATAATTAGATATGTCATTAGATACATTAACCTAAATTGGAAAAAAAAACTTGATTAAAAGCTAAATATACAGTATTTAAAAAATAGTGTAAGGTATTAATTCTGTGATAGACCAGTATGAATTAAATTAATTTAAAATAAGTAAATGTAGCACATTTGTTTGTTAAATAATAGTCTAATTTTCAGTTTCTTCTACCTTCCATTTCAATCATATCTACTCAATTATTTTACTCATTTCCACTTAGGGTAACCTTGCATTAACTTATGATTTTCATTACATTTACTCAATTTTGTACATTATTGTACTAAAAAAAAGTTATTCAGGTCTACTTAATTTTTTTACTGAATTCATGAAGTATATTTTACACGATTTTTTTAATTTTTAGATTGATATTGATATTTTTAAGTGTAAAAATGTTTCACCAAAAAAATTGAGTACAGCACAGTTTTATTTTTTAGAGTGAAGCTGCTTTGTGACAGTCACCGTCGTTAAAGCACAAAATAAAAAAATATATATTTTAATAGAATTTTATTTTTAATACAACATTTTATAAACATTTTATTATTCGTTCATTCATCTTCTATACCGCTTTATCCTGTATTAGGGTCGCGGGGACCTGGAGACTATCCCAGGACAACATTTTATTATTTTATTTTATAAATAATTTTTATGTGATTTAATTACACACCTGCAATTTTAGGCATTAATTTTATTTATTTGTATTTTTAAATCTATAAATAACTAATGATAGATGTGAACGGGTCAGGGTTGTTTTTTTGTCCTCTTTCTCACCCGGGGTGATGTGACGCTGCCCCCTGCTGCCTCCACTGCCCCGCTGCCCCCCGCTGCCCCTGCTGCCCCCGCTGCCCCTCTATATAAATGCCTCTTGGTAGTGATGAGCTCTGGCTGGTGTAATCAGGGTGGACGCGGGTGCGAGTCGTGTGTAAGTGTTCACATGAGCTCAGAGCTCTTTGTAAGAGACTTGAATTGAATACAAACAGGTCTGATTGAATTTGGTGAAAGGGGATCGGGCGGAGGACGAGCGTGACACGCCTTTATTATATTAGCCTGCTCGCTGAGGCCTAGACAACACCAAACCGGCCGAATGGAATAAAATTATCGGCACCCCATCAAGCCAGACAAATCGAGTAAAGTAATGTTTTAGGTGTAAGTGTGTGTGTAAGTGTGTGTGTGTGTGAGAGAGAGAGAGAGAGAGAGATGTTTCCCGGGCCTTTTGAAAACTCACACTTCTTGCTTTGTACTAATTGCCGGCTGTAACAGGAGCTGGTCGCTGCATATGTTTTTTTCTCCTCATGTGTTAGAGGAGTTTCTTCACTGGACCCTAAACCAATGTGTTGAAGTGTGGTAGAGTCACACCTACTACAAATACCATTAACACCTTCCGCTCTTCATTAAAAGTGTGACAGAGGAAGTGAGAGGAAGCTGCAGAGAGACGGAGAGGGAGAGGGAGAGAGACAGAGAGAGAGACGGAGAGAGAGACGGAGAGAGAGAGAGAGAGAGACGGAGAGGGAGAGAGACAGAGAGAGAGACGGAGAGAGAGACGGAGAGAGAGAGAGAGACGGAGAGGGAGAGAGAGAGAGACGGAGAGAGAGACGGAGAGAGAGAGAGACGGAGAGAGAGGGGGAGAGAGGGAGAGAGAGAGGTGGAGAGGGAGACGGAGGGAGAGAGACGGAGAGAGAGACGGAGAGAGAGAGAGACGGAGAGAGAGACGGAGAGAGAGAGAGACGGAGAGAGAGAGACACGGAGAGAGAGAGAGACGGAGAGAGAGACGGAGAGAGAGAGACACGGAGAGAGAGAGACGGAGAGAGAGACGGAGAGAGAGACGGAGAGAGAGACGGAGAGAGAGAGAGAGACGGAGAGCTCCTGTCATGCTGATTGTCGCTCCTGCTGGTTTTCCTGTTCCTACCACCGCTCGTGATTAGAGCCTCACGTCGACACGTTTTATCTGTCAGTTCTGTTCACCGAATGGAAACGTTTGTGTGGTTCTGAAGGTTCTGGATCACTTTCAGAAAACCTCAGTACCTTCGTTATGTTCCAGCACAAATCAAACCTCAGTCTGTCGTCTCTCTGGGTCTCACTGACCACAAGGTGGTGGGATCTGTTCTCCCTGTGTGTGTGTGTGTGTGTGTGTGTGTGTGTGTGTGTGTGTGTGTGTGTGTGTGTGTGTGTGTGTGTGTGTGTGTTTGGGGGCGGCTAGTGGAGACTGAGACACTGTGGACCAAATTTAGTGGGGTTTCAAAACAATCACTCATACACCATCACTTCAACTATAAGATGATGTTTTACACAATTCATTTAATAATATAATATAATATAATATAATGTAATATAATTTTTTAATAGTTTTTTTGTGTTGTACCGTCTTATCTTGTCTTAGTGCACCTTCTCATATCTTGTTTGATTAACTTATTTGATCTTTTCTTACCTGGTCTTATCTTATTATGTCTTCTTTAATCTTTTCCTGTATTATCTTATCTTATCTTCTCTTATTTCATCTTATCTTGTCTTATCTTGTCTTATGTTATCTTGTCTTGTCTTATCTTGTCTTGTCTTATCTTATCTTGTCTTTCCTTGTCTTTTTGTGTCTTGTTTTATCTTATCTTGATTATCTTCTCTTGTCTCACCTTGTCTTGTCTTTATTCCATCATCTGGTTTAATGTTATCGTATCTTTTATTACATTGTAGTATCTTGTTTTTGTCTTGTCTGATCTTGTCTCCTTTCCTCTCGTCTTGTTCTATCTCATTCCCTGTTTATTTTAATGTATATGAGAAGACTTTATTTTAACAATAAATAATTTTTGCTTTTATTCATTGTTATCGTTCCCATATTTTTCATCCATGTATGACATTTACTGTTGGTGACGTAGCTTCCTGTTTTCGTATTGTTGCCGCGAAAGTTTCGCAACGCGCGAGTTTCCTCAACTAAACAACTAAAAACTCCGACACAGAGGTACGTTATAATGTCTACCGTTCAGCTTGTTCAGTGTGTAGAGTGCAGGATGTTTAGACATTCTTCCTCCGTCATTAGCGATAACTTTATTTGTGATAGGTGTGTGTTAGTGAGCACTCTGACGGAGAAGATATCAGCGTTAGAGGAGCGCATCCAGACATTAGAGAGGGTTAGACAGTGTGAGAGCAGCGTTATTCCTGTAGCGGACAGTCTGGGTGCCGCAGGCGGAGATAAACAGCCCCCGACTCCGGCATTAGAGCCCTCACAGCGGGGCGAGTGGGTGACGACTCGGCGGCATACTCGTTCAGCCAAAGCTAACGCTAAGGCTAGCCCACCGGAGCACACCTCCTCTGCGCGTCACGTGTCCAACAGGTTTGCTCTCCTCAGTGCTGCACCCGCTGAGAAACCTGAAAGAGCTCTGGTTATAGGAGACTCTATACTGAGACACGTGACATTAGCTAGACCTTTAGGGGCGCCAGCGGCAGTGGTTAGGTGTATCCCGGGAGCCAGAGCACCGGACATAGCAGGTAATCTTAGGGCTCTAGGACAGCACAGGTTCTCTAAGATAGTGGTACATGCTGGAGCTAACGATATACGCCTTCGTCAGTCAGAGGTTA
The DNA here is from genome assembly GCA_030522415.1 of Channallabes apus. Lineage (NCBI taxonomy): Eukaryota > Metazoa > Chordata > Actinopteri > Siluriformes > Clariidae > Channallabes > Channallabes apus. The sequence continues at coordinate 26,238,853 of CM060129.1, read as the reverse complement.
GTAAGAGTAACTTTACAGAGGTGTTTAAATTAGCAAAGGCGATGTCCGATGAAGTAATATGCTCTGGTCCCATCCCAATGAGACGTGGCGACATAGCTTACAGCAGGTTATGGTCGCTGAACCGCTGGATGTCCAGGTGGTGCTCCAAAAATAATGTGGGCTACATAGACAATTGGAAGACCTTTGAGGGCAAAGCTGGCCTGTTAGGGCGGGACGGTGTCCATCCCACTCGGGAAGGTGCTGCTCTCATTTCCTGTAGTATAGCTCATAGTCTCAGTAGAGGTCTAGTTAATCGGTGACAATCCAGAGCCCAGGCCAGGGAGCAGACAGACAGGCTAAACCAACCGTCTGCTAGCTGCATAGAGTCGTCACTCAGGGTTCACCTTATTGAGACTGTGTCTGTTCCCCGATCTAAGCAAAAATGTAGAAAGACCCAGAAAGTCTGTTTCAATAATCTAATTAACATAAAGTCCACAAACTCCGATCATACTGAATGCGCAGCCGGCACCTCTGATCTGAAGCTAGGATTGTTAAATATTAGATCTCTCACATCAAAAGCAGTTATTGTTAATGAAATTATCACAGATCAGGCGTTTGATATACTCTGTTTAACTGAAACATGGGTTAAACAGGATGAGTATGTAGCTCTAAATGAAGCTAGTCCTCCTGGATACAGCTACATACACCAGCCTCGGTTAACTGGTAGAGGAGGAGGCGTCGCAGTTATTCATAATGATAACCTGTCTATCGTACAAAAACACAGACACAAATTTAACTCATTTGAAATTCTCTATAGTAACATAAGTGTATTTAAGTATATTAAATCAGCTCAGTCGATTCCACTAATTATAATTTACAGACCTCCAGGGCTGTATTCTGAATTTCTTAGTGAATTTGCAGATTTCATCTCAGACCTGGTCATTTCTGTAGACAAAGTGTTAATTGCTGGAGATTTTAACATTCATTTTGAGAATCCAGAAGACCCTCTGAGAACAGCATTTATATCCATACTGGACTCCGTAGGTGTAAATCAGTGTGTAGTAGGACCCACTCATAAAGCAGGTCACACTTTAGATTTAGTAATATTCTTCGGATTAACTATAAGAAATGTGTTCACAATTCCACTGTCTGAAATTATCTCAGATCACTATCTTGTCTCCATTCAAGTGTCTCACAGTGATAATGTACGCACAGTACCGCGCTACCGTATTAAACGTACATTCACATCAACTACCACACAGAGTTTTATCAGTAATCTCCCAGAGTTACCAACTTCGATTAGGCCACCGTCTGACCCCACAGAACTTGATCAGGTGACTGAATATTTAGAGTCGACACTTCGTTGTACCTTAGATAATGTAGCTCCAGCTAAAAGAAAAATTATTAGAGATAAGAAACTCGCTCCCTGGTATAACGATCACACGCGCACTTTAAAACAGACTGCTCGGAAATTAGAGCGTAAATGGCGTCAAACTAAATTGTTGGTATTTCAAATAGCATGGAAAGAGAGCATCCTGAACTATAGGAAAGCTCTTAGTGTAGCTAGATCAACGTATCTCTCCACTCTTATAGACGAAAATAAAAATAATCCTAGATTTTTATTTAATACCGTAGCCAAATTAACCAGAAATAAGACCACTACAGAAATCTCCACAACAACATCATGCAATAGTGAGGACTTCATGAACTTTTTTAATAATAAAATTGTAAATATCAGGCATAAAATTGAGGCTTTGAAACCAAACAATGTAATTGATACTGATGTTAACCTAGCCATGTCAGATTCAAACCTAGAATACTTTACTCCTCTTGAAGAGAATGAACTAATTTCACTCATCTCTTCTGCAAATTCATCAACCTGTATATTAGATCCTATACCGACACATTTTCTTAAACAGATAGCACCAGTAATAACAGAACCGATGTTGAGAATAATTAATTCCTCACTCAGCATTGGTTATGTTCCAAAATCTTTTAAAGTAGCAGTTATTAAACCAATAATTAAGAAACCTGACCTCGACCCCTGTCAGCTGTCCAATTACAGGCCAATATCAAACCTCCCCTTTATCTCTAAGATTCTGGAAAAGATAGTAGCGGAGCAGCTATGCTCATATCTACATAGAAATGGCATACATGAACTGTATCAGTCAGGATTTAGGCCTCATCACAGCACAGAAACAGCACTCGTTAAAGTAGTAAATGACCTCCTATTGGCCTCTGATCAGGGTTGTGTAACTATGCTTGTATTACTCGACCTCAGTGCAGCTTTTGACACTATTGATCATGCTATTCTTCTTCACAGATTAGAAAATTTAGTAGGAATTAAGGGTACAACCCTCTCCTGGCTCAGATCCTATTTGACCGATCGTTATCAGTATGTAGACTTAAATGGTGATTATTCTGCATGTTCTCTAGTGGAGTTTGGCGTTCCGCAGGGTTCAGTTTTAGGCCCACTGCTTTTTTCCCTTTACATGCTTCCTCTGGGCAACATAATCCGTAAGCATGGTATTAGTTTTCATTGTTATGCTGACGACACACAGTTATATGTCTCAACAAAACCTGATGAGAAAAACCATCTTACTAAAGTTGAGCAATGTGTTCAGGACATAAGAAATTGGATGCTAATTAACTTCCTTCTGCTTAATCCGGATAAGACAGAAGTTCTAGTCATAGGACCGCATACAGCTAGAAGTAAAATCTTAGATCACACCGTAACTTTAGATGGCCTTTCTGTTCCGTCAAGTGCAACAGTAAAAGACCTCGGCGTGATTATAGATTCCAGCCTTTCATTTGAAGCTCATGTAGATAATATCACCAGGATAGCATTCTTTCACCTTAGAAATATCGCCAAAATAAGAAATATATTGTCGCTAAATGATGCAGAAAAACTAGTTCATGCTTTTATCACTTCTAGGTTGGACTATTGTAATGCCTTACTGTCTGGTTGTTCAGTTAGGTGCATAAACAAGCTTCAGCTAGTCCAAAATGCAGCAGCGAGAGTCCTCACTAGAACCAGAAGATATGAGCACATCACCCCTATCCTATCTTCACTGCATTGGCTCCCTGTGAAATTTCGCATTGATTTTAAAATACTACTCTTGACATATAAGGCATTAAATGGTCTCGCGCCGCAGTATCTGAGCGAACTGCTAGTGTCTTACGATCCGCCACGCCTACTTCGGTCAAAGGATGCAGGCTGCTTATCAGTACCGCGTATTATGAAAACTACAGCTGGGGGCAGAGCTTTTTCTTACAAAGCCCCAAAATTATGGAATAGTCTTCCAAATAGTGTTCGGGACTCAGACACAGTCTCAGTGTTTAAGTCTAGGCTAAAAACCTATTTATTTAGCCAAGCATTTTTATAAATAGATTTGCCATAAGGTAAAGGAGCAGATCTGGGGGACTCATGGACGTAGAGTATTATGGTGAACTGGTATGTTTTAGATGCTGTCTTCCTCAGTCTCATTTGATCACTCAGGTTTGTTGACGGTGAGGTGATTGTTTGCTTTACATCTCAGGGAGCCCTCATGTTTGTGTTTCCTTCTGGCTCTCCCTTTTAGTTATGCTGTCATAGTTAGTCCTGCCGGAGTCCCTGCTTGCACTCTACAGTAAATATACATTCACATTAGACATTGTGACTGTGACCATACCTAATTGCAATCTCTCCTCCTCTTCTCTTCCTCCCCCTCTTTCTCTTTCCTCTCTCCCCCTGTCTCCCCCTTTCACTCTTTCTCTCTCTCTCTCTGTCGAGCTACACATGTGGTTCCTGAGCTGCCAGTGATCCAGACTCCCACTGCCCTCCGGACCTGTCTGATCCATCCTGGTGCCCGGTTTCTGGTTGGAGGTCTCATCGCATGGATGCCCCGTGTGTCTCTTTAGGATGCGTCTGGTGTCTGGGGATGATTCTCTATACTTAGAAGATGGTTCTGGCCTCGACTGGTGTTGTCAGCTGTTTCTCTGAGGACTTGACAATTCGATAGTTCAGGACTGGAACTTTCTACAAGTCTATCTGAGTCTCGAATAACTACTGGACTCCATTTTACATCAAGTATTATAACATCAATTAACATCAACTATTATAGCTGAACCTAACACTTAACACTGTATAAATGCAGATCATTTCCTGCTATCTGTTTCACCCAGATGAGGATGGGTTCCCTGTCGAGTCTGGTTCCTCTCAAGGTTTCTTCCTATTACCGTCTCAGGGAGTTTTTCCTTGCCACTGTCGCCCTCGGCTTGCTCGCCAGGGAATATCTGAACATTTTGATTCATACATATTCACATTCCATACAAACGTAAATAATTCTTTTGATTGTGTAAAGCTGTTTTGAGACAATGTCAATTGTTAAAAGCGCTATACAAATAAAACTGAATTGAAAACTGAATTGAATTTATTCATATGTGATTCTTGTTGAAGGGACGCTGTTCTGTTTTTGTGTCCCTGTGGGGACTCTGGAGACGTGAGCAGTCAGTCTCAGGTAGTTTAGGATTAAGATTTAAGTGCAGCACTGCATTAATTATCTGTTAATAATTATATCCATGACTCTCACAAAGATACTATGACAAGTGTGTGTGTGTGTGTGTGTGTGTGTGTGTGTGTGTGTCTTTTTCATCACCCACTGATGTCCAGCTGCTCCTGTCAACACACTCTTACAGCATGTAACTTACCACATACTCACTGCACATCTCCCCCTTCTCCTCTCTCTCTCTCTCTCTCTATCACACACACACACACACACACACACATGTCGCGAGACAATGAGTAGGGTGAGGAATGCATGAACTGTGACACCCCCTTAATTAACATCCTCACAGTTGCAAGCTGCTCCCACTCAGACAGCCAGACAGATGAAGAGACTGACCAGTGTGTGTGTGTGTGTGTGTGTGTGTGTGTGTGTGTGTGCATAGTCCTATCTTGCTGTGATGTGTTTGCGGTTGGGACAGGTTAACATGCCCAGAGGCAATCATTTCCCCTTTAACCACACACACACACACACACACACACACACACACACACACACACACACAGGCAAGTCATTGAACTTCTTCTAATAACCTGCAGGGTTGAATTGCTGATTAGGAATTAGAGAAAACACCCAGTGTGTGTGTGTGTGTGTGTGGGTGTGTGTGAGTCTGAGATTGGGGTGGAGTTTCACCTGTTCTCTCTGTGTTCTCTGTCAGTTCCTCAGGGTTCTCCGGTTTCCTCCCTAAAGCAATACTCTGACACACCATTAGATTAAAGGATTATTATTATTATTATTATTATTATTATTTATTACTTTGCATATATGATATGATTTTTGTCTGTTACCGGGTCACAGGGGACGGGTCTCACACTCCACCTACTCCGGTTTCCTCCCACACTCCAAAGACTGGCTAATTGTTGTTTCCAAATTACCTGGATTGAATATTCACGCAGTGATGTTTTGGCACCCCGTCCAGGGTGTAGCCCCCCGCCCCCCCCGTGCCCCGAGACCCCTGGGATAGGCTCCGCCCCCACGACCCTGTACACAGAGCAATAAAGCAGTATAGAGAATGAGTGAGTGAGAGAGATGAGTGTCCACAATTTCCTGTCCAGGTTGTGTCACTTCCTGTCTGGCTACAGGAAGCTGTGATGTCAGGTGATGTTTCCTTTCATGACGAATGTATTTAAATAGTTTCACTGCAAAATGAGACAGATCCATTTTGGCAGCTTTGAGCAAAGCAAGGGTTCTCTAATCGAGCAAAAACAAATTTTACATGTTTTTTGTTTGAATCACGGATGTGTTGAAAGCCAAGATAATATGTTAACATTGTTTGAGTTATATCAAATACAACAATTCAAAAACTTTAGTTTACAGCAACTCAGCAAGTCTCAGTTTCACTCCAGAAGTCCATGACTGCCGGGGAAATTACACCAGCACGTCAACCTCCAGGTACGTGGCTCATCAAACACATTTAGCTCATTCACGCCGCCTGATGTTTTCCCCAGTCGGTAGTTGTGCTTCACTAATTATGTGACAAGAAGAAGTGTTGTGATTGGCTCTTCATAGACATGTCAGGTTTTGCTCTGTGATGCACTCATACAAGATAGCAACAAAGACACAAGTTATGTCTTCAAGTTAAGATTCTTAAAAGAGGATATGTAGGGACCTTTAAATTTAAAGTTTTGTTACAGACAACATTTTGTGTTTTTTTGTTTTTCTTTGTTTTTATGAAATTTTAAAATATCGCTGAAAGAACACAAAAGGCATTTATCTCATTTTGCAGTCAAATCTTTAATTTCCCCCACAATACTCTAACCCACACTGTCACTGTCACACTGTCACAAAGGAAAAAAAACGTTTAGCATTTGTTTTGGTTTCTCTCTTTACACGAGGTTTAAGGTGGATCAGGACACACACAAAAGTGGTCCTGCTAGGAAGAAGAAGAAGAAGAAGAAGAAAGGGGAGGCAGCATTGAAAACACTGTACCATTTTTAAACTTTTTAAACTTTGTTAAACATAAAGGGAAAAAATCTTTTTAACATCAATGTCAATATTTGATATTGTGTGTGTGTGTGTGTGTGTGTGTTAATCTCAGCTCACCTGCAGGATTTGACTGGTTAATGGTTTCGTGTGGAGGAGATCTTGGTTTTCGGGAGCGAGTGTGTTCCTGCTCGTCTCGCCCGTTACAGCAGACTCAGCGCTCAGAGACGCGACTAAGTGTGTGTCACTCTGGCGAAAGGAAACTTTCACCAGGTCGCAACCCCAAATAGGGGTTGGGGGGGGGGGGGGTGAAGGAGGATGGAGGGGAGGAAGGAAACGAAGGGAAGAGGTGAAGGGAACTAGGGTTCTAAGGGCAGGACCTCTGAGGAGAACAGTCTCCATCAGCATCTATTAAATCTGTTTTGCTGAACTGATTGTGATGT
>CM060129.1:26184464-26226964 GCA_030522415.1 Channallabes apus | reverse complement strand
TTTTATTCGTTTGTTTATTTGTTTGTTTGTTTCATTGTTCTAAATATTCCCACTGTCATGTCCACATGTCCAGAACGCGGGTCAGACTCCGTTTCCAGAGGTGTCAAGTAACGAAGTACAAATACTTTGTTACCTTACTTAAGTAGAAATTTTGGGTATCTATACTTTACTGGAGTAATTATTTTTCAGCCGACTTTTTACTTCTACTCCTTACATTTTAAAAAGAGCCTCGTTACTCTATTTTTATGATCAGAACGCGCAACCCCTCCGGTCGCATGATAAGAACGCGCACAACGCCATGCCCCCCCCCCCCTTACATGATCAGAAAGCGAGACCTTAATGCTTTTGTCGCCCCTCACGGTACTTTTACTTTTATACTTTAAGTAGTTTTCAAACCAGTACACTGTAAAGAACATACTGTAGAATTTACAATAATTTACTGGCAAAAAAGTTGCCAATAAAATCCTGTAAAATAGCCGTTAATTGCTGTAAAATGGATTAAAGTATAATACTGCTTAGCAATTTACAATAAATTGATGTTTGCAGAATACAGTATTTTACAATTTGTTTTTACATGATTATAAAATTAAACTTGTAAAAAGGCATTACAGGTTTTTTTTGTAATTACGCTAAATTACAGCACTTACCTGGCAACAAAAGTTGCCAATAAAATCCTGTGAATTCAACAAAAGCCAAGATGTAGCTGTAACATTTTTACTATGAAATTCCTGTAAATAACTATTATAACTGTAACTGTACTGTGCTGTAACCTGTAACTGTACTTTACTATTATACTGATGTAAATGCATTAAAACAAAGATTTTGAAAAATAATCACTCAAATTCAAAGCTGTTGTAAGAAAACTGTTTATTAACGCTGACACCTGACAACACTTCAGCACCGTCACTGGTAACATCATTTAACTTTATCAACTACAGAAAAACTTGTGGTCAGCATTTCAGTCTGTTGTGTCTGTTTATATGCAATTATTTCAAAAATACTCTATCGAGAGCTACAGTAGGTGAATAAATCGGTAACAAAAAGCAGCATTCATCGGCATGACATTACGTTTTTAACTTTTAGCTCCGTTATGTTTCAGTTTGCCTGACAAAACAATTAATAATAAAAAAAAAGAAATTAACGCCATATTCCTTTACAAAATATACTCCAGGTTTCAGAGAAACTCATCCAGCGATGTTAATATTTACATTTTTCAACAGCAAACACAACTGAGCACTTCATGTAACGTTAATTTTGTCTCACACGCACTTCCATAGCAATGCTGTTCCTGCCAAACTACAAATACTCTCTAGAAAATAAAGGCAAATAAAGCTAACAAACTGCAGCATATCAACATTAACATGACGATAACAATTTACCTTTTAGTTTAGGCTGCTTTCTGAAATGGAGCGCATCATATTTCTCCTCCTCGCCTGAAGCAACATATAAATAAAGTTAACTAAACATCCCATTACAAAGTAGCTAAATATAACGTTTAGAGAGAATATCCTGATAAAACGTATATAACGTTATATAAGTTTTATCAGGATATTCCCCATATATATGAATTACTTTACATTAAAAGAAATAATTAATACTTATGGAAGTAAATTTTATTGAACTTCTTCAGCTGTTGTCGCTGTGCTTCAGTCCACCAGATTTCAAACCATATCAGCCTGTGCAATCCCATAATGCAACAGCACAGGACATTCTTGTAAAAATATTAAAGATACAGTGAAAACACCTCCTACCTGTAAATTAATTACAGCTAACAGTGAAATATACAGTTAACACTTGTAAAACCCTGTATAACCCATAATGCATTGCAAATTACAGCAATAAATTGTAAAATGGCAAAACGGTAAGTTTCTGTATAATCTTGCTGTAAAAAATACAGTAATTTGTTACAGTGTACTTTTAAACTTTTACTTAAGTAAAAAGCTTGGGTTGATACTTCAACTTCTAAAGAAGTATTTTGGAACCCTAGTATCTATACTTCTACTCAAGTAATGAATGTGAATACTTTTGACACCACTGTCCGTTTCCCAGAATACACTGCAGCCTACAAACATGTGGCCGCTATGGAGTCCGACCCCCAGTTCTCCCGACTACTCACTCCATGCACGTGAGCTCAACACACACACACACACACACACACACACACACACAGTATAAGAGAAATTCAACAAATTTCACTTCACTCTGAGTTTGTCCTAATCCCTGTCTCTGCCCTGCACAGGTCTTCATTTCCTGATCACCTGACCTTGTTTATGATGATCACCTGTTTATGATTTTTGCGTCTCGTTTTTGTTTCAGTCGTGTCCCCCATCCTGTTCTCTGACAGAACACTTCGGCATTCGTAGATGCAGCAGAGGATTTCGGTTGGTGTACGACTCTTGTAGCCCGAGTGCACATCATCAGGGGCAGCGCCAGCTGGTAGAACAGGTGGCACGGCTTCACCTCGTCTGCAGTGCCCGCGCCGCCCACGCCACCGCTCCAGCCCACCGCCACGCTCATCGTCTGCCCCAAGATAAACACTCAGGAGAGCCTGCGGCGCGCACGGGTTTAATGCTCCAGTGCTTCACAAAGTCAGAAGATGGGTTTTCTCACCACACCAAAACCCGGCCAGTTCATTAACCTCCTCACTGATGAGGTTCTCGTGTAGTCTAACACTCTGGACCCAGTGAGGCAACAATCTGAACATCTACATCCTCCTGCAGTTCCAGAGAGTGTTCAACCAGTCCCTGAAGAATAAGGAGGTGGATGAGCACTTGTGCACACTCGGGCAGTGGGAAAAGTGTTCACTGAGCTTCTGCACCCTGGCAACTGGAGGTGGAAGTGACGAGCTGGAGCTCAAAGAACTCTGTTCTGTTCACTCTGTAAGTGACTCAAGAACAAGACAGAACTGGTGTGCAAAGATGACCTGAACACCCTCATGACCTGATCTACATGTCATCTCAATGCTGCTAAATTTACGAGAAGCTCCAGCTGGCAATAATGTTGTTGCAACGTCCCATACAATTGCAAGCCAGACCGCTGATGGACCAGGATAGTATGTGGATGGTGACACACTGACCTGCCCCTACCACAATTAAGGAGCCTGATAAACAGGGCTGTGGAACCCAACAGCCACACAAGACTTGGAGAGACTGAAGCAGATTTTCAGGTGCATGCTGGTTGTCCTGGATGTCAGTGCCTCAGAAACCATTGGTGGTGCAGTCTCCACTCACAGTTTTGTTTGGTTTTCATGACTTTTTAAGGAACCATGATGTTGGCGATCAGGAGCTCCTTGTGGTGAAGCTGATGTGGTGAAGCAATCTGTTACTACAGCCAAGGAGTTTTGACTCAGACCATCTCCACAGGGCCCAGGTCTTTGATCGTCACCTACAATCTGAATTCCAAAACCACTGGTCCAGGTACCCTGCCTGTGGCAAAAATACGGTCCCACAGGTACCCTGCTCCCCCACGAGAGCCAGCAGAGGCCGACATCCTATGTGAGCCCTGTTTTGTTTCACCTTGACCTTGGCTTGGGAGAGTAGCAGCTAGACAGTGACATGGATGGTGATTAAGGCTGGTTAATCACCTGGGCTCACACTTCTACAGCGACATGCCTCAAAGGCTCCCCCAATCCTGAAGGCCTACAAAAGTACTTCCAAATATGTTCTTGGATATTAACCATTTCATTGTTTCCTGTTCAGGGTGTGTTCAAACCCAAGTGCCTAGGACCATTCCTGCTCCTCAAAGACCCTGGTACCACCTTGCAGTCGACTTCATCAACCATCTCTCAGTCAAAGAAACCACAACTGTGGTGATCGTTAACTGGTTCTCAAAGTCTTTGTGCTTTATCCCACCGCCCAGTTCACGCTCTGCAGCTTATGCTCCAGCATGCAATTACGGACTTGCCCTAGCATCTCATCATTTCTTGGACAACCTGGAGGTTTCAGTAAGCTTTACATCTAGCTAGCATTCACAAGCTATTAACCTGGTTCTCCAGCACATTAACAAAGTTCTGTATGAGCTTAAACTGCCACAGACACCTACTGTACCCCATCACTCCATATTTCACAGTGCAGAGAGGGAATTTTCCAGTACATCTCTGCCTGGAGGAGCCTGGACCTAGAGGAGATGTTCCACGAGACCCCCTGCTTCCCTAAGATTTCCCTTCCTGCCTCCTTACCCATTAAAATCTACTGCCATTGGTCTGGCCTAGAGAGAACAGCGCTTCCAGAGGTAGCGGTTCTGTCATGTCTATGGCATCAGAGTCCATTTCCCAGAATGCAGTGCAGCCTACAAAAATGTCCTCTGTTAGTGCTCTTAATGGGAACCACATCCAGAAAAGTGAGCGAATCGAACAGAAATCAGCTTATAACTGTCCAGTGAAGGGATGTTCATGCTGAGTAAAGTCCTCCTCTACAGTTTATATCCTGTTTTGAAGAAAATCCATTTATAAACTTTAGACCTTTTCTGTCCAGTTCAGTTCGGTTTTATTTATGTTACGCTTTTAACAATCATCATTGTTGATAAGCAGCATCACTAAATCAAAGGAAACTTAGGGAAATTAATGTTCTTGTTCGGTGTGTGTGTGTGTGTGTGTGTGAGAGAGAGAGAGAAAGAGAGAGAGTGTGTTTACATGTGGATGAATTTAATTTTGTTTAAAGGACAGCGTGACATTATTGTGGATTCTCCGCTGAGAACGAACTCCTCTAGAGGGCGCTGGTCACGCTGTGCGGTTAACTCCTGTCAGTTTTTTACTCATAATGTCAAAAAATTTTGTTCATTTTTACAAATTAAATTGCAAAACACACCCCCCGACACTTGCATAGTAAACCCGGTTTAGAGATTTTATATACAGTGGGGCAAAAAAGTATTTATTCAGCCACCAAATGTTCAAGTTCTCCACTTAAAAAGCTGCGAGACGCCAGTAATGTTCATCAGACGTGAACCTCAACTATTAGAGACAAAATAAGAAAAGAAAATCCAGAAAATCACATTGTAGGATTTCTAATTAATTTATTTGCAAATTCTGGTGGAAAATAAGTATTTGGTCAATAACATAATTTCATCTCAGTACTTTATTATATCCCCTTTGTTGGCAATGACGGAGGTCAAACGTTTTCTGTGAGTCTCCACAAGGTTTCCACACACTGATGCTGGTATTGTGCTCCGTTCCTCCTGCAGATCTCCTCTAGAGCAGTGATGGTTTGTGGCTGTTGCTGGGCAACACGGACTTTCAACTTCCTCCAAAGATTTTCTATGGGGTTGAGATCTGGAGACTGACTCGGACACTCCAGGACCTTGAAATGCTTCTTACTCCTTCGTTGCCCAGGCGGTGTTTGAGATCATTGTCATGATGAAAGATCTTCAATCCTCTTGCTGATAGAAGGAGGTTTTCACTCAAAATCTCACGATAAAAGGCCCCTTTCATTCTGTCCTTTACACGGATCAGTCGTCCTGGTCCCTTTGCAGAAAAACAGCCCCAAGGCGTGATGTTTCCACCACCATGCTTCACAGTAGGTCTGGTGTTCTTTGGATGCAACTCATCATTCTTTCTCCTCCAAACACAAAGTTCTATTTTGGTTTCATCTGACCATATGACATTCTCCCAGTCCTCTCCTGGATCATCCAAATGCTCTGTAGTAAACTTTAGACGTTCCTGGACATGTGCTGGCCTTAATCAGGGGGACACGACTGGCACTGCAGGATTCGAGTCCCTGGCGGCGCAGTGTGTTACTGATGGTAGCCTTTGTTACTTTGGTCCTGGCTCTCTGCAGGTCATTCACGGGGTGAGATCTACAGTATCATGGAGCCCCAGATGGAGGGAGATCATCAGTGGTCTTCTATATCTTCCATTTTCTAATAATTGCCCCCACAGTTGATTTCTTCACACCGAGCTGCTGCTTATCTACTGCAGATTCAGTGTCCCAGCCTGGTGCGGGTCTACAGTTTAGCTTCTGGTGTCCTTCAACAGCTCTTTGGTCTTTTGGCCACAGTGGAGTTTGGAGTGGGACAGTTTGAGGTTGTGGACACGTGTCTTTTATACTGATAACAGATGTTATTACTACAGGTAACGAGTGGAGGACAGAGGAGCCTCTTAGAGAAGAAGTTACACGTCTGTGAGAGACAGAAATCTGGTGAACAAATACTTATTTTTACTGAGGAATTTACCAATTAATTCATTAAAAATCCTTTAAAAGTGTGATTTTCTACAGTGTGGTGAACATTACTGGCTTCTCTCAGCTTTATAAGAGGGAGAACTTACACAACTGGTGGCTGAATAAATATGTTTTTGCCCCACTGTATAAAATAATTCTAGTGTAGACTGTGTGTAAATATCAAAGTAACCCCAGACGCTCCTCACCAGGGGGTTAAACCCAAAAAAATCCAATTTAATTCATTAAAATGATAAAGTTTGATTAAAGATAACTGGCGCGTTATCGGTGAGATTTCCGTGTGAATGTGTGTAGACGGCGTTAGAGGAGATGATTGTGTGCTGTACTGAGATTGATGACTGTTAATTACACACATAATTAGGACAGTAATTAAACATTTATCACACAATTGCGAGAGGGGGGCCGGGGGGGGGGGGCGTTGATCTGAGGACGACAAAGGTGACATTCCTGTGTGTTACGAGTACCTGTGTGTGTGTGTGTGTGTGTGTGTGTGTGTGTGTGTGTGTGTGTGTGTGTGTGTGTGTGTGTTTTTGTTCTGGTTGGTGCCCCAGTTTATTCATACCCCAGTTTACAATTCAGAAAATTTCATTCTGTTTACGTTTATATAACAGCCGTAGAATGAAGATGTCTGTGTGCATACTGTATATGTGAATACATATGTGTGTGTGTGTGTGTGTGTGTGTGTGTGTGTGTGTGTGTGTGTGTGTGTGTGTGCATACTGTATATGTGAATACATACGTGTGTGTGTGTGTGTGTGTGTGTGTGTGTGTGTGTGCATATATATGCATATCTGCTAAATGCTGTAAATGTAAAATGTGTGTGTGTATGTGTGTGTGTGTGTGTGTGTGTGTGTGTGTGTGTTGGGGCAGCGGGGGGGGGGGGGGGGGGGGGGGGGGTTCTCACATGCTCATGCATTCAGAATTCTACACTCGTTGGTTATTATTGTTAACGAGATGATTTTAAATGATGTTCGTTAGCGAGCTAGCCTCGTTAGCCTCGTTAGCCTGGACTAAGTAAAGAGAGTGTGAAAGTTTCCAGATTTTTCTACGCAACACATTTACAGATGTGAATCGAGCACGCTGTCATACAGCTGTAGGTTTATCAACTTATACACATGAGTAAAATTTAAATCCTTTTATTTATTTTTTTATGTAAAAAACCAGGAAGTGGGAACCAGACCCGGACCCGGACCCTGGAGGTGTCAGAACTATTCGATGGCGAATTCTGAGAAATTAAAGTAGCATTTTTAGAACAAAAAGATCACAGAAATAAGATGGAAAATAATCTGATGGTGTTTGAGATTCATAATAAATACTATGAAGAATAAAATGTAACGTTTTCTCTAGAGTTCGGTTTATTTGATCCTCGCGTGAAGTACAGAAGTATGAAATTAGTAATGAAGTGCAAATACACACCGAGTCTCCACCGCTGCGGTTCCACAACACGGAGGAAGAGGCTGAACAGGGAATTCTGTTTTACTCCTCATCCTCTTTATCTTCAGAGGATCCTGAATCCTCAGATCTGCTTTATGACCCATGATGGAGAGAGAGAGAGAGAGAGAGAGAGAGAGATGATTTACTGTGTTCCTGCTACAGAGTTATGTGCCCCACACACACACACACACCCACACACACACACATACACACACACACACACAAAGTAGCATTTGCAGCAACGCTAGTCAATACAAATATCTAGTGTACTGTATGTAATCCTGCATTCTGATTGGTCAGAAGGTGCTGATTAGTTTTCTATAACAGCAGGTTTATGCTACTCTGTACATGTTATCATATACATTATGGCTTCTATAGTAACATCTCATTTAAAGAGCCTTAATTAAGAAGCATTAATCTCATCATCATCATCGATTTCTTTGATCTGGTGAAGTTTTATGTTTGTGTAACATTAGTGGAAAGAGTCTCCAGTTTCAGGGAGAGGTGAAGCTCTAGCTTTAAGTAACAAAGTACTTTCCATAAACATTATAAATAACTATAAATGGATAAATCATGTGACGTGATTGTTAAAGCGATGAAGCACTTCATGGTTGAAGCGAGTGAGTTCACTTCATCACAGCAGCCTGTTGTTGATTATTTTCCCACAACTGCACAGTTCCATGTGTGTTACTCCTTAAAGACGTCTGTATGAAGACATGAGGAGTAGCTGCAGTCCAGACCCCGTCTCTGCTCCTCCGGCCGAACAGGAGCTCGGGTGAAAGTTTGCCCTTTAAGATGAGGAGCGACGTGAAGATGAAGAGCGGCTCGGTGACGGATTTAAACCGCTTTCACGGTAATAAATTCAAGCGGCCGTCCCGCCTGCGGTTCCCACGAGGAGCGCGTGATATCATATCCACTCCAGAGGTGGACAAAATACACTCCTGCCTCTTCTTCCCATCTCAACACCTTTTACACACTCACACACTCCGCCACGGTGGGAACCGCCAACCCGAAGATGAGGATGATGAAGTTCGGCTCAGGGGTCAAAGTTCGGACGTGTTGACAGAAGCTCACATGACCTCCAGGTGAGATTTAGACTCTGACATTTAAAGCTTGTGGTTTATTATATGTCCTGGGGTTTTTTCACAATTCATTGCTTTTACTTTCACATGAAAGACGTTTTAAAGAGTTGAAGAATAAAATGACTTTTTAGTTTAATTATTGAATTCATCTGATTTTACATCATATTATAACTTTGTTTCATTAAAAAAAAACTGTGATTTATTTGCATATATTTTTATATGACTCTTTTATTTCCGCCTGTATTTTTTATATGATTGAGGAATTCTCTCATGTGATTCGGATACACAAGTCATTTATTTTGTTTGCTTTTGATTCCTGTATTTTAAGAAGTGCAGTTATTTTCTCTTTGTTCATCATGACTGATTTAAAACGATTCATTTATTTACATGTAGCTCTTTCACATCATCTCCTCTTCTGATTCCTGAAGGTGATTCGGTTTTTGTTCCGGTCCAGTTGGCCAAAGCTGATGGTCCAGTGGGGTTGAGTCCGGTCAGGGTTCTGTGCAGGACACACACTCCTAACACACCACGTCTTCATGCTGCTGGCTTTGTGGATCTCACAGGGGCGTCGTCTTGCTGGATACGGGTCCGGGCCTCTGTGAAGGGGAACTGTAACGCTACAGCACACATTCTGTACAACTCTGTGTGTGTGTGTGTGTGTGTGTGTGTGTGTGTGCACATAGCTTCAGCTGTATAGTGTGTGTTACATGGTGATATTCGTGTTTACGTGTTTATTAGCTGTACAAAGTGTTGAGAACAGGAAACCCCTCCCCTGATTAGACGGTGCAGAACTCAGGGTTCTGGTTCTCCCCGTGTCCTCGCCGTGTTCTCCTCGGCTGCATGTGCTGAGTGACAAAGCGAGCGTGAGGTGCGTTGGTGCACATGTCGGCCGCGCGGGTCCGTATCACTGACAGCCAGGCGAGGTTATGAAAACAGTCGTTCTTCCCGTCATCGCTCCATAGCCGGTGATTTAGCGGCAGGTCGGCCCTGTGCTGCAATAAAACACCGTCCGGCCGTTTGCAGCGCCTTGGTGGAGACCAGTCCGGGGGGGGGGGGGGGGGGGGGCGGGGGGGGGCCGGGGGGGGGCCTGGCATCGGCCCACATCACCTGCTACTGTGTTTTACCAACCGAGCTTGAACACACACACACACACACACACCAGGCCCTCTGGACCTCCCTTACAGCATGAATTAGAGGAATTAGAGGCTGTGAAATAGATTGTTATTGTGCTGCGATTCACTCGGCGTGTAATGAGGAAAAAATAAGCAGAGATTCTCGTCACCTCGGCTTCTCTTATTGCTGCTGTTTTTTTTCCAGAATGAAAGTAAAAATGTATGTAAATGTAAATATCTACTTTTTAGTTTATAATAACTACTTATAATATATTATTACTTTTATACTATTATAACTATTATAATATATCATATATTACAGTCATTCTAAAATATATTTTATGTAGCTTGTGTAATCTTATAATTTCATACAGTATACCTACTGTGTGTGTGTGTGTGTGTGTGTGTGTGTTTTAATAAATGCAGCTCAAATTGTGAAAGTGACGAGAGAGAGAGAAAGCAACAATAGTTCTTATTATTAATGAATGAAGAAGAAGAAGAAGAACGACATAATTAAAGGGGTGTAAAAGCAGAAAGAGAGTAAAGTACAGTCGTATATACTGTATAGTCTGCAGGTTACTGGGGCGGAGTCGGTGCTGGTCAGCTGACCTGGTGCTGGTGTTAATGATGTGGCTGATTGATGTATCTGACATCACTGTCTAAGTGATACATTATTACATTTAGCTGATGCTTTTATTTTCTTAAACGAGATTAAAAGATTGATCCTACGTTCATCTCTCTGTGACGTCCTGAATAAGCCGTGACACATGACCATTAGCATGAATGCTAGTAATTCTTAAGTAAGTCTTATCTAAGAGCTACGTAGCTTATCCCTGGGCCGCGAGCTCCTGGCTCTGACTCTGAAATGAACAACGTCATTGTCTCTCATTTATTAATCGTCTCATAGACATCTGCGTTACTGACATTTTTATTTCGGTGGCTAATTATCCTAGCGGTTCACAGGCGGAGCGGAGACGTCTGACACCCGCGTGAAGACGGTGAGACGTGTGGAAATGCAGGACGTGAGATTTGACAGGAACAGGTGCTCCGAGCGTAAACGTAATTAAGACACTGTCTCGGGTACGAGACGATCCCTGACCTCAAAAATCCATCACATGGAAACATCGTTATACAAAGTTCTTTCACTTTATTTTTACCCAATGAAAGACTTCGTCGTCCTGAAAAACAATAAACGTCCTCGTAAAGTCTGAGTGTAATTCATCTTCAGTCGGTCCATGTTCACTTAGTCACAGTGATTCCGCTTAGAAATGATTCGGGCTTACACTCGGTCTCAGGAGCACACGGTCTCGGGTCATCTGTGGAGTGAAGGAAACCTCGTCCACTTCTCCAGCTGTGAAAGTGTGGAGATCATGTGATCGCTCGCTAACTCGCTGTGTCTGCTGTGTTTCAGTTCATTATTTCTGTTATAAAATTCTAAAATACGGTTTTGTTGCTGTAACACAAATATTATTTTTATTTTAAATAAATACATATATATATTTCAGTTTCAGATCTTGAACGCTGCATGGTCTACAGAAATCCGTTCCTGAGTCTTTAGAAGGAACAAAGAGAGCATTTGTCTGTAATGAGAAGTTAAAGAGGAGTTTAAGCGGTGTTTGTCCTCCCGCCGATCGAGCCGCACTCGGACAGTCTCTTTATATTTCAGCGCGGTGTCAGGATCTGCTCCGTGTGAAGGTGGATGAAATGGAAGATTGGGTGAAGATACAGTTATTAGATTCTCTCTTTTTCACTCCAGGTCTTAAACATCTTAAAACATGATGGACAGGAGGTTAGGAAGAACGAAGAGGATGGAGTTATATTCTGGAATCTGAAATCTAATAATTCTCTCTCTCTCTCTCTCTCTCTCTGTCTGTCTGTCTCTCAGTGATAAATAAGTTCTTAGCTTAAAATCAGCTCGTGTTTCCTGTTAGCTTACAATAACCCTATTTCAAGCTGGGCTTTTTTTCTAATTTCAAGCTGGAAATATTCTTGCTTAATCTTTTATATTGTCAAAATGATCTGCTATTAGAGGACAGAAATAAAAAGCTTAAGATTATGCTCAGTAATAATAGATTTGAATTATTATATTTCCATAATAAGAAATGTCACAACTATTCACTAGAAAAGTGCAGTTTAGCCATGAAGCTGTTCGAAAACAGATAAAATTATGAATTTTCCAGTCATTAGTGATTAATTACAATACATGAAACACACACACACAAAAGTAATAGACATTTTATTCAGCTCATGTTTCTTTGATTTGTGTGATCTTTTCTTTCCTCACTTTGAAGCTCATGATGTTATGTATTTTAAACTGTTTTAAGGAAATACAAATGATCGAGGCTTCTGCTCACGCTCAGTGTGTGTGTAAGGTTTTTAAGTCACATAAAGTCTCATTAAACTGAAGTTCTGTTGTTTTCTTGCCTCTCTATAAGCTATGTGATCATGCTCATTCCTTCATTTAGCTCAACAACAAACAAGCACTAATAAAGAGAGGCCCATTGGGGTGGGAATCACGCTGCCCCGTGCTCACTGTACAATCACTCTCAGGGCCGGAGGAGCAGCACACAGGACAGATAATGACACGGTTCCTATGGTCCTGGTTTTACCCGCATATTATTTCATATTACTCTAGTTAAGATTTGATTTTATTGCATTTTTCCAAATGATGGATACATTTACAGACAGTGTGTGTGTGTGTGTGTGTGTGTGTGATGTACAGAAGCGATTCATACTAATTGTAAGATAAAATAAAGACTGAAAGAGAATAAAGAGGGATTATGGAGTGGATTTGAATTTAAAGACACACACTAAGACAGCTTTTTAAACTCTCAGCATCGCTCAGGGACGGCTGCCGTACAACTAAAATCCACAATCCACTTCTGAATGCATTTTCTCACCCACTTAAATATAATATAATGCATGCAAAGTTATGTGATGTGTACTTCAGGGCTCTGAATGGCAAATACCTTTTTAAGCAGTAAATGGAGAGCCCATTAGCATCCTCTCTTAACAAAAATGCAGCATAAAAGCTAAAATCATGATACAATGTGCTTTTTTTAATCCGCCAATTTTCTCTTAGGTGACTAGAGTGGGTGTTAAAGCAAGCAAATAACACGGGCAAATGCGAGGGCAGCAGGGATCATCCCACAGAGGTGTGAAAGGGAGGGCGACCGGGGGCGGCGTTTTGGAATGAAAGCACTGGAAGAGCGCTATATCACAGAGAAAAAACTTCACGTTTTAGCTCACGGTATTGTTCTGATCTCAGGTTAATAGCTGGTCCATTACGGACACCGAACAGTGTGTTGCTACATGTTTAATACAGAAACATTCGGGTATATACTTGTGGAGACGCTGTACGTTAAAAAAGTGTATATTTCAACTATCAGGTTAAATACATGTTTAATGTAAATACAATGAAATCAATATCAAACCCATTCTGTCTCTTCAAATTATATATATATATATATACAGTACACAGAGTCAGACAAAAAATGTATACAACACCTCAATATTTCAATACTACATTTCTTGCTATATGTTACACATTGATATATATGATAATGTTATTAATATTATATTAATATAAAATACATCATATTATTTTTCTTTTCCTGAAGTGTGTATAGATTTTTTTGTCTGACTCTGTGTATTTGACACCTTTGATTAATGACGTCTTCTGTATTAATCCTATAATTATCCAATTAAATTCTCCCATATCCCCATCAGCAGATCACATGACCATGTCACCTGCCTCAGCGATCGACCACACCCACTTTCTGTTGTACCTGGATTAAGTCCTTTATTTCTGCGTGTTTCTTGAACAAGCATGTGTCATGTGATGTTGTTGTTGTTGTTGTTGTTGTTGTTGTTTGAGAGCTCTTTTACTCTGTTGTTGGTTTAGTCTGTGATTTATTTAATATTAAACCACTTGCACGTGCACCTGATTTGCCTCATATCTCTGACATATTTGTTTAGGTATAGAGGGGGCGTGGCTTAGTCTATCTCGAATGCTATTGGCTGTAGTGTAAATCAGTTAAGTGTTTCCTGTGCGTGTGAGCAATGACATCATCCCCCACGCCATCACAGCGCCCCCACCAGTCTGACCTGCTCGCACAAAGCAGATCTGGTTCTGTCCAGGTCCGGTGTCGCGTGTCGAGTGTATCCTCAGGGTCCGTGCCTGTACACACTCATCCAGCTGAACATCATGTTTGATCGGCCTTCATACACCCTCCTCTGATCCGCATCATCATTAGTGAAGCTCTTCAGTGCTGCTGCGTCGTGATTGGCTGCATGAACAGGCCCGTGTTTATATAATCAGGAGGAAGATGAGGAAGCTGGACATTAAGAGCTTGGTGTGTTTAATAAGCGCATTAGACTTCAGCTCTGAATCGAGGCTCGGGTCGGAAAAAAATATAAAAGCTTTCGGAACTTATTCTGAGATACGCCACAGCAAAGAGCCAGAAAATTAAAGGAAGGATTAACTGATTTACTGATAGACTTAATGATATTGCAAGAGTGCTGCGGTGTGTGTGTGTGTGTGTGTGTGTGTGTGTGTGTGTGCGCGTGAGTGCTCTTTGTGTCTTCAGGGATACGAGTACTCACAGTAATTATGGAAGATGAAGAAACTGACAAGCTTATCAAACTGTATTCAAAAAGCAGCTGTGACATGAAAGAAGAGCAATTTCAACACATCAAAAAAATATCAACATCATTCAAGAGCCTAAACACTTAAACAACGGAATATCTGATGTGTTCGGCTTCAGCCAGAGTAAAGAACACAGTATAAATATACTGTATAAATTATTATATAACTATATACATACATTTCGCCGGTTTTGGGAACAACGCGGTGCTGAAACACTCCGTAGAGTTTTCACTCCATATCACCATGATGTCATCACGCAGTCGCTGCAGATTTGTCGGCTGCACGTCCATGATGTGACTCTCCCTTTCCACCGCGTCCCAGAGCAGCTGTATCAGACTGAGACCAGGTGATTGTGGAGGGTGTGTGAGTGCAGTGACCTCATGTCATCTTCAAGGAACCAGTGTGAGATGATTATAACTTTGTGACACGGTGTGTTATCCTGTGACCATAAAGGGATGGACGCGGTCAGTAATTAATACTCAGGTACGCTGTGGGATTTAAACCATGCTGAAGTGGTACTAAGGGGCCCAAAGTGTACCAAGAACCAGTATCTCCCTCACACCATCACACCACCACCACCAGCATGAACCGCTGATACACAGCAGGACGGATCCAAGCTTTCATGTGGTTTACATCACATTCTGACCCGACCAGCAGAAATCAAGACTCATCAGACCAGGTGAGGTTGTTCTGATCTTCTGGTGTCTGATGTTGGTGAGACCATGTGACCTGCAGCCTCAGTCTCCTGTTCTTATCTGACAGGAGTGACGCCTGGTGTGATCTTCTGATGCTGTAGCACATCTGCTCCAAGGTTCCACATGTCGTGTGTTCAGATACGCTCTTCAGCAGACCTCGGATGTAACCACATGCTATTTGTGTTCCTGTTGCCTTTCTATCAGCTCGAACCAGTCTGGCTGTTCAACTCTGACCTCTGACCTCAACAGGGCACCTTCATCAAGAGAACTGCTCTCACTGGGGATTTTCTCTTGTTCACACCATTCTCTGTAAACACTAGAGATTGAGTTGTTGCCATGTGATTGGCTGATTAGATATTTGTCTAACTGTTGAACAGTTGTACCTAATAAAGTGGCCAGGGAGTATATATCCTGATGAATAAATTATTGTTCTGTGTCTGAGTTTTACTTTACTTAGTTTTTATTTCAAGTATATTGTGGTGTTGTTGTTGTTGTTGTTGTTTTTCTCCTTCACATGAGCACATCTGTTTAGTTTTTAATAAAATTATATTTATTATTTTCTCGGCGTGTAATTGAGGAAGTCCTGCGTGAGTTGACTAAAAGTTCTGTATTTCCAGGAAATAAACCTGAACAATGATGTTATCTTTCACTTCATTTACACGTTCAGTGAGAATTATGCAGCTAAAATTGGTTCATCCAGAGTGTCTAAAAGTTTGTGGTCCTCTCAGGAACATCTGGAAGGAGGAGGATCAGCGGAAGGGTTCGACTTTCACACGCTCCATGTCTTTAGTGCCTCTCACTTAGAGTTTAGAGTTTAATGAAGCGGTCATGTTTATCATCTCGTAACAGACACGAGTCAGAGATCTCACTGAACAAATCCCAAACTTCACACTGTACAGGTGAAGGGGAGGCACAGCCTTGTCACTTGAACAATTGTCATTGTCGCAAAGCAGCTTTACACAATCAAAAGAATTATTTAAGTTTGTATGGAATGTGAATATGGATGAATCAGAATGATCAGTGAGCAAGCCGAGGGCAACATTTAAACCGGACTCAAGAGGAGGAAGCGGACTCAACAGGGAACCCATCCTCATTTCGAGGAAACAGATAGCATGAAATGATCTGCATTTATACAGTGTGTTAGGTGGCAGCCAGTTCAGCTATAATAGTTGATGTTAATTGATGTTACTATGGAGTCCAGGTAGTTATTGGAGACTCAGATAGACTTGTAGAAAGTTCCAGTCCTGAACTATCGAGCAACTGCAGCCAAGTCAAGTCCTCAGAGAAACAGCTGTCAACACCAGTCAAGGCCAGAACCGTCTTCATGGTAGAGTGAAACCGTCTCAAGACACCAGACGCATCCCAAAGAGTCACTCAGGGCATCCATATGACGAAAGAAGAGAGAGAGAAAGGGGGAGAGAGAACAGGAGAGGGGAGAGAAAAAGAGGAGAGAATGCAATTAGGTATTTTTTTTTTACTTATAATATTTGTTAATTTAATTTAAATGAGGTTTGGCATCGTGATTCTCCTCTTTAATTTACTACATAGTTTTAATCAGCGCTATTCCTGTTAATCCTGGTAGCTCAGTGGTAGGCGATTCGCCTTCCATGCGGGAGACCCGGGTTCGATTCCCAGCCAGGGAATCGCTATCAAATATTATATTAGATTTATATTATATTTGCAAATATGCAATGTGGAAATAAACATTTATATATAATACAAATAATTATTGTTTATGATGAAAAATTTAACGAAACAAATTTTATTATAAAATAAACAATATAAAAGTATATATGTTGTATATGAAAATATATTTCTATTTGGTCGTCATACATGGTCATCAACTCGCACGTTCTATATTCCATTGTCATTCATATTGCCATTGTTTTGAGACCCTTTAGAGTGGATTATAGTCCAACTGTTTTTACCTATGTAGCCCACTTAATGAAAAAAGCTATTGAAAATTCATAATTTTTTTAAATAAAAAATTTATTTTAAAAATGATCAAACTGAATATTGCAAACGGGATTGTTTTAATTCAATTCAATTCAGTTTTATTTGTATAGCGCTTTTAACAATTGACATTGTCTCAAAACAGCTTTACACAATCAAAAGAATTATTTAAGTTTGTATGGAATGTGAATGTGTATGAATCAAAATGTTCAGATATACCTGGTGAGCAAGCCCGAGGGCGACAGTGGCAAGGAAAAACTCCCTGAGATGGTAATAGGAAGAAACCTTGAGAGGAACCAGACTCGACAGGGAACCCATCCTCATCTGGGTGAAACAGATAGCAGGAAATGATCTGCATTTATACAGTGTTAAGTGTTAGGTTCAGCTATAATAGTTGATGTTAATTGATGTTATAATAGTTGATGTAAAATGGAGTCCAGTAGTTATTGGAGACTCAGATAGACTTGTAGAAAGTTCCAGTCCTGAACTATCGAATTGTCAAGTCCTCAGAGAAACAGCTGACCACACCAGTCGAGGCCAGAACC
This sequence comes from Channallabes apus, assembly GCA_030522415.1. Classification (NCBI taxonomy): domain Eukaryota; kingdom Metazoa; phylum Chordata; class Actinopteri; order Siluriformes; family Clariidae; genus Channallabes; species Channallabes apus. Next base: position 26,209,326 of record CM060129.1, on the reverse strand, counting down.
ATCTTCTAAGTAGATAGAATCATCCCCAGACACCAGACGCATCCTAAAGAGACACACGGGGCATCCATGCGATGAGACCTCCAACCAGAAACCGGGCACCAGGATGGATCAGACAGGTCCGGAGGGCAGAGGGAGTCTGGATCACTGGCAGCTCAGGAACCACATGTGTAGCTCGACAGAGAGAGAGAGAGAAAGAGTGAAAGGGGGAGACAGGGGAAGAGAGGAAAGAGAAAGAGGGGGAGGAAGAGAAGAGGAGGAGAGATTGCAATTAGGTATGGTCACAGTCACAATGTCTAATGTGAATGTATATTTACTGTAGAGTGCAAGCAGGGACTCCGGCAAGACTAACTATGACAGCATGACTAAAAGGGAGAGCCCGAAGGAAACACAAACATGAGGGGGAACTGAGATGTAAAGCAAACAATCACCTCACCGTCAACAAACCTGAGTGATCAAATGAGAGTGAGGAAGACAGCATCTAAACATACCAGTTCACCATAATACTCTACGTCCATGAGTCCCCCAGATCTGCTCCTTTACCTTATGGCAAATCTATTTATAAAAATGCTTGGTTAAATAAATAGGTTTTTAGCCTAGACTTAAACACTGAGACTGTGTCTGAGTCCCGAACACTATTTGGAAGACTATTCCATAATTTTGGGGCTTTGTAAGAAAAAGCTCCGCCCCCAGCTGTAGTTTTCATAATACGCGGTACTGACAAGCAGCCTGCATCCTTTGACCGAAGTAGGCGTGGCGGATCGTAAGACACTAGCAGTTCACTCAGATACTGCGGCGCGAGAACATTTAATGCTTCATATGTCAAGAGTAGTATTTTAAAATCAATGCGAAATTTCACAGGGAGCCAATGTAGTGAAGATAGGATAGGGGTGATGTGCTCATATCTTCTGGTTCTAGTGAGGACTCTCGCTGCTGCATTCTGGACTAGCTGAAGCTTGTTTATGCACCTAACAGAACAACCAGACAGTAATGCATTACAATAGTCCAACCTAGAAGTGATAAAAGCATGAACTAGTTTTTCCTGCATCATTTAGTGACAATATATTTCTTAACTTGGCAATATTTCTGAGGTGAAAGAATGCTATCCTGGTGATATTATCTACATGAGCTTCAAATGAAAGGCTCGAATCTATAATCACACCAAAGTATTTTACTTAAAATCTTGCTTCAAGCTGTATGCAGTCCTATGACTAGAACTTCTGTCTGGTCAGGATTAAGCAGAAGGACATTAATTAGCATCCAATCTCTTATCTGCTTTACACATTTATCAACTTTAGCAAGCTTTTTTTTCTCATTTGGTTTTGCTGAGAGTGTGCATAACTGTGTGTCGTCAGCATAACAATGAAAACTAATACCATGTTTACGGATTATGTTGCCCAGAGGAAGCATGTAAAGGGAAAAAAGCAGTGGGCCTAAAACTGAACCCTGCGGAACGCCAAACTCCACTAGAGAACATGCAGAATAATCACCATTTAAGTCTACATACTGATAACGATCGGTCAAATAGGATCTGAGCCAGGAGAGGGCTGTACCCTTAATTCCTACCACATTTTCAAACCTGTGAATAAGAATACTATGATCAATGGTGTCAAACTCTGCACTGAGGTCGAGTAACACAAGTATACAGTAGTGCTGCAACCCTGATCAGAGGCCAATAGGAGGTCATTTACTACTCTAACGAGTGCTGTTTCTGTGCTGTGATGAGGCCTAAATCCTGACTGATACAGTTCATGTATGCCATTTCTATGTAGATATGAGCATAGCTGCTCCGCTACTATCTTTTCCAGAATCTTAGAGATAAAGGGGAGGTTTGATATTGGCCTGTAATTGGACATCTCACAGGGGTCGAGGTCAGGTTTCTTAATAATCGCTTTAATAACTGCTAATTTAAAAGCTTTTGGAACATAACCAATGTTGAGTGAGGAAATAATTATTCTCAACAGGAGAAAAGGAGTAAGTTATTCTAGGTTCCCGATCTGACATGATTAGTTTAACATCTGCATCATTTACATTGTCTGGTTTAAAAGCATACATTTTATGCCTAATATTTACAATTTTATTATTAAAAAAGTTCATGAAAATGTTTCCCCAAACATTGTCTGCAAGGCAATTCCAAAGCTTTGGGTATCATCAGCATAACAATGGAAACTAATCCCATGTCTTCTAATGATGTTACCCAAGGGAAGCATGTATATTGAGAACAGCAGAGGTCCTAAAACTGAACCTTGTGGGAGCCCATATTTCACTGGCATTACACCAGACGGTTCTCCATTCAGATCTACAAAATGGTATCGATCAGACAGGTATGATCTAAACCATTTCAATGCTTGTCCCTCAATACCTATGTGATTTTCTATGTATCATGAGATGCTATAAGAGGTTGAACTTCCGTTATCACATATCAGTGCTGCTGTGTTCACTCCTGATGTTCTGAGCAGTCATTTTGTTTATACGTCACTCCCTGAGTTCGGGGTGAAGGGACGGCGCTCACACCTCACCAAATCGCTAATCTTACTTTATATGATCATTATAGTTTTGATTATCACTCTCTCCCTTACCTTTCTCACTCTTCCTCACACTCGCTCACAGTCTCTCACTCTCTCTCACTTTTACACATTCTCACATTCTCTTACACTATCTCACACACACTTCCACGCTCTCACTCTTACACACTCTTTCTCACAGTCTCTCACTCACACGCTCAGTCTTATACACTCTCTCACACACATACATACATACTCTCACTTACGCACTCTCAGTCTATCACACATACGTACACTCTCAAACTCTATCACATACTCACGATCCCTTACGCTCTCACTCTCTCACACTTTCTCACTCTGCGCCTCAAAACAAAACAATAAATGAGATGTGGAGAGAAACCGAACAGAAACCTCTCGATCATTTCTGCTCCCTGAATCTGGCCGGTCTCCTCAGGGGCACCTCAGCTGCACTAACACACACAGGTAACCAGCTGGAGAACCCTGTTCTCTCACTCTCTCTCATACACACACACACACGACCTAATAAATCCACATTCAATTTTACGCTGTGCTGACTCGCCCCCACTCGGCCCTCAAACCCTTTAAGCTTTGCAATAACATTTAGAGATCGTTTAAACAGCGCTCAGTGCTGGCTTCTGATTGGTCGGAGGGTGTTGATTAATTTCCTATTAATTTGTAAGTTTTACAAAGTATTATTCTTTTCCACAGTGTGTGTGTGTGTGTGTGTGTGTGTGTGTGTGTGTGGTCATGATACCTGCCTTGATTGGGGATCATTAGTTTTGTTATTGTTGCTCTAACTAAACACAGTAAAGCACGTTCTTCATCACACACACACACACACACCATCTTCACTCATCATAGTTTAGTGATCCAGTTACGTCTGGGCGTGAGGTCACTTCCTGTAAGAGACAGGAAGTCAGACACCACTAAACTTTATTACACACTCATGAACACTCGCAATCAGAAAAACTACTGACACTAATAGTGAAGAAGAAGAAGAAGAAGAAGAAGAGAGGAGGGTGCTGGAAAGCAGACACATTATGAAGGAAAAAAGGTGTGAGGCCTCACTCTGAAACGTCACTCTGATTCAGCACCGTGACTCTTCACTCTCCCGCGTCACTTTGACATGTCACCCTGATTAGTCATTCAGCACCTTGACACATCACTCTGACACATCGTACTACGTCACTCTGACACATCATCTGATTGGAAGCGCTGATTAATCACTCCGACCGGAGCATCGGGTCACACCTCCTTTTTGCAGAAACGTTTACCCATCAGGTCAACACAACAGGAGGATGTAACTCGTCTGACATCTCCATGTAGAGACTAGCGAGCTGAACACTATCTGTCTTGGTCATGTTCTTCCTGAAGAGTTGTCGCCTGTGGAAAGAAAGAGAACAAAAGAATGAAATGAAAATCAGCTTTGTTTCAGCTCTGATCCGTCCCGGTTTCCCGTCTTCTGTTTCTCTTCATGGCGGATGATAAGGTTCCCACCTCCAGAACAATGCTACTGCTCAAGCAGGATGAAGTTGCATGTTTGGGATATTTTTATAGCATTCTGTGTGTGTGTGTGTGTGTGTGTGTGTGTGTGTGTGTGTGTGTGTGTGTGTGTGTGTGTGTTAACACCCTGTCTGTCCAGAAAAGCGTAATTCCCTGTCGCACCGGGGATTTCCTGATGAAAGAATGCATGCGGTTGTCTATTAAGATATGTAAATTCCTAATCTCTCAAAGTCTGCTTTCACACTATCCCTCGCTCTCTTTTCTGTATGTGTGTGTGTGTGTGTGTGTGTGTGTGTGCCTCAGTAGCATTATTCTCATGTGTAGTGTATTTCTGATGTTGTGTCTGCAGAGAGCTCAGTTCATAGTTAATTAGAATCATAGACGAGGAACAGAGCAGCCTGGAGAACTTTAATTAGAACGCTCTCAAATGTTTATTAATACAGAAGAGATCTAACGCTTCCACTGACACACACACACACACACACACACACACACACACACACACACACACCTCTGAATGTCAGGATGGCCGTGCACGACACTGATTGGTCAGAAGGTGTTGATTAATTCTCTGTAACAGCAGCTCTAACAGTAGCACAGGTTTATATTAACACGTATGGTTTCTATAGTAACGGCTCATTGGCAGGGGCGTGTACAGCGCACGCTCCTCTGACAATCAACAGTGAACTGCAAGGACTAATGTGTGACATCAGTGTAAGGAGTCTCCAGTGTGAGCGCTGTGTGTCAGTCAGAGATGAAGCTGGAACTGTGAACTCTTACACATCTACAGCACGGAGGTGCTTACAGACAGACAGGCAGGCAGGCAGACAGGCAGGCAGGCAGACAGACAGACAGACAGACAGACAGACAGGCAGGCAGACAGACAGACAGACAGACAGACAGACAGACAGGCAGGCAGACAGACAGACAGACAGGCAGGCAGGCAGACAGACAGACAGACAGGCAGACAGACAGGCAGGCAGACAGACAGGCAGACAGGCAGACAGACAGGCAGGCAGGCAGGCAGACAGACAGACAGACAGACAGACAAATGCAACAGATAGACAGAGGTGGAAAGAGTAATAAACGTTTGTACTGAAGTACAAGTAAAGTTGCTCTTATAAAAATCTACTCAAGTAAAAGTAAAAAGTAGCTCATAAAAAATGTACTCAGAGTAAAAGCTACTGAGTTAATTTTAACAGCGAGGGGGGGGGGGGGGGGGGAATGGAACACACTCACATAATAAATCTGTTCCCTTTGTTGTGCTTGAAATCAAAGTGGTGGCTTAAATATGACCAGGGGTTTGATCATAAGAGTCTGTTGGCGTTTCACTTCCAGCTGTGTCTGTATCACTGACATCTGTTCTGTCCGTCTCCATCGTTCTTGTGAATTTAGCGCGTTTGTTCTCCATCAATCAATCAGTGCAATGGTTTCCGCGGTGCAATTTTTTTTCCTTCCCTGTTGTGTTATTTGTATTATTTTTCATTTTCATTCATTTATTTTTTACTCAGTAGCGAATATGATTTAAAATGTAGTGAAGTACAAAACTTTACACAAAACATACTTAAGTTAAAGTAAAATTACAGATTTTAAAAAGTAGAAGTACACAAATTACACAATTACAGTAATGCGAGTAATTGTAATTCATTACTTTCCACCTCTGTAGATAGATCAAATGGAAGAAAGTAAGAAAAGAAACAACAAAAGGTAGAAGAAACCAAGAAGAAGAAAGAAGATGAAAAAAGAAAGAAAATAAAAGAAAGAAAGAAGGAATGTGAAAAAGGAAACAAAGAAATGAAGAAAGACGGTTTGTAGTGTGTTAATGTGTTAGTGTAGTGTGTTAGTGTATTAGTGTAGTGTGTTAGTGTTAGTGTGTTAGTGTAGAGTGTTAGTGTAGTGTATTAGTGTAGTGTGTTAGTGCTAGTGTAGTGTGTTAGTGTTAGTGTGTTAGTGCTAGTGTGTTAGTGTGTTAGTGTGTTAGTGTATTAGTGCTAGTGTGTTAGTGTTAGTGTAGTGAGTTAGTGTTAGTGTAGTGTGTTAGTGTAGTGTGTTAGTGTATTGTGTTAGTGTGTTAGTGTGTTAGTGGTAGTGTAGTGTTAGTGTGTTAGTGGTAGTGTAGTGTTAGTGTGTTAGTGGTAGTGTAGTGTTAGTGTAGTGTGTTAGTGTAGTATGTTAGTGTAGTGTGTTAGTGTTAGTGTGTTAGTGTAGAGTGTTAGTGTAGTGTGTTAGTGCTAGTGTAGTGTGGTAGTGTTAGTGTGTTAGTGTAGTGTGTTAGTGTTAGTGTGTTAGTGTGTTAGTGCTAGTGTTAGTGTGTTAGTGTTAGTGTAGTGTGTTAGTGTTACTGTTAGTGTAGTGTGTTAGTGTGTTAGTGGTAGTGTAGTGTGTTAGTGGTAGTGTGTTAGTGTAGTGTGTTAGTGTTACTGTTAGTGTAGTGTGTTAGGTTTAGTGTGTTAGTGTAGTGTGCTAGTGTGTTAGTGTTAGTGTAGTGTGTTAGTGTTAGTGTGTTAGAGTTAGTGTAGTGTGTTAGTGTAGTGTGTTAGGGAATATCTGAACATTTTGATTCATACACATTCACATTCCATACAAACTTAAATAATTCTTTTGATTGTGTAAAGCTGTTTTGAGACAATGACAATTGTTAAAAGCGCTATACAAATAAAACTGAATTGAATTGAATTGTTAGTGTAGTGTGTTACTGTGTTAGTGTTAGTGTGTTAGGTTTAGTGTGTTAGTGTTAGTGTAGTGTGTTAGTGTTACTGTGTTAGTGTGTTAGTGTTAGTGTGTTAGTGTTGTGTGTTAGTGTTAGTGTGTTAGTGTTTGTGTTAGTGTAGTGTGTTAGTGTTAGCGTACTGTTAGTGTAGTGTGTTAGTGTAGTGTGTTAGTGTTTGTGTTAGTGTTGGTGTGTTAGTGTTAGTGTGTTAGTGTTTGTGTTAGTGTTGGTGTGTTAGTGTTAGTGTGTTAGTGTTAGTGTGTTAGTGTTAGTGTGTTAGTGTTAGTGTAGTGTGTTAGTGTAGTGTGTTAGTGTTAGTGTACTGTTAGTGTACTGTTAGTGTAGTGTGTTAGTGTTGTGTGTTAGTGTGTTAGTGTAGTGTGTTAGTGTTAGTGTGTTAGTGTTTTAGTGTGTTAGTGTAGTGTGTTAGTGGGTTAGTGTTAGTGTGTTAGTGTTAGTGTGTTCGTGTTAGTGTGTTAGTGTGTTAGTGTTAGTGTGTTAGTGTGTTAGTGTTAGTGTGTTAGTGTTAGTGTGTTAGTGTGTTAGTGTTAGTGTGTTAGTGTTAGTGTGTTAGTGTGTTAGTGTTAGTGTGTTAGTGTAGTGTGTTAGTGTAGTGTGTTAGTGTGTTAGTGTGTTAGTGTTAGTGTGTTAGTGTTAGTGTGTTAGTGTGTTAGTGTTAGTGTGTTAGTGTTAGTGTAGTGTGTTAGTGTTAGTGGGTTAGTGTTAGTGGGTAGGTGTTAGTGTGTTAGTGTTAGTGTGTTAGTGTTAGTGTGTTAGTGTTAGTGTGATAGTGTGTTAGTGTTAGTGTGTTAGTGTGTTAGTGTTAGTGTGATAGTGTTAGTGTGTTAGTGTTAGTGTGTTAGTGTTTGTGTTAGTGTAGTGTGTTAGTGTTAGTGTACTGTTAGTGTACTGTGTTAGTGTAGTGTGTTAGTGTTGTGTGTTAGTGTTTGTGTTAGTTGGTGTGTTAGTGTTAGTGTGTTAGTGTAGTGTGTTAGTGTTAGTGTGTTAGTGTGTTAGTGTAGTGTGTTAGTGTTAGTGTGTTAGTGTGTTAGTGTAGTGTGTTAGTGTAGTGTGTTAGTGTTAGTGTGTTAGTGTGTTAGTGTTAGTGTGATAGTGTTAGTGTGTTAGTGTTAGTGTACTGTTAGTGTACTGTGTTAGTGTAGTGTGTTAGTGTTAGTGTGTTAGTGTGTTAGTGGTGTGTTAGTGTTAGTGTGTTAGTGTGTTAGTGTAGTGTGTTAGTGTAGTGTGTAAGTGTTAGTGTGTTAGTGTTAGTGTGTTAGTGTTAGTGGTGTGTGTTAGTGTGTTAGTGTAGTGTGTTAGTGTTAGTGTACTGTTAGTGTACTGTTAGTGTAGTGTGTTAGTGTTGTGTGTTAGTGTGTTAGTGTAGTGTGTTAGTGTTAGTGTGTTAGTGTTAGTGTGTTAGTGTAGTGTGTTAGTGGGTTAGTGTTAGTGTGTTAGTGTTAGTGTGTTAGTGTGTTAGTGTTAGTGGGTTACTGTTAGTGTGTTACTGTTAGTGTGTTAGTGTGTTAGTGTTAGTGTTAGTGTGTTAGTGTGTTAGTGTTAGTGTGTTAGTGTTAGTATGTTAGTGTGTTAGTGTTAGTGTGTTAGTGTGTTAGTGTGTTAGTGTTAGTGTGTTAGTGTTAGTGTGTTAGTGTTAGTGTGTTAGTGTTAGTGTTAGTGTAGTGTGTTAGTGGGTTAGTGTTAGTGTGTTAGTGTTAGTGTAGTGTGTTAGTGTTAGTGTGTTAGTGTTAGTGTGTTAGTGTAGTGTGTTAGTGTTAGTGTACTGTGTTAGTGTAGTGTGTTAGTGTTAGTGTGTTAGTGTGTTAGTGGTGTGTTAGTGTTAGTGTGTTAGTGTGTTAGTGTAGTGTGTTAGTGTAGTGTGTAAGTGTTAGTGTGTTAGTGTTAGTGTGTTAGTGTTAGTGGTGTGTGTTAGTGTGTTAGTGTAGTGTGTTAGTGTTAGTGTACTGTTAGTGTACTGTTAGTGTAGTGTGTTAGTGTTGTGTGTTAGTGTGTTAGTGTAGTGTGTTAGTGTTAGTGTGTTAGTGTTAGTGTGTTAGTGTAGTGTGTTAGTGGGTTAGTGTTAGTGTGTTAGTGTTAGTGTGTTAGTGTGTTAGTGTTAGTGGGTTACTGTTAGTGTTAGTGTGTTACTGTTAGTGTGTTAGTGTGTTAGTGTTAGTGTGTTAGTGTTAGTGTGTTAGTGTGTTAGTGTGTTAGTGTTAGTATGTTAGTGTGTTAGTGTTAGTGTGTTAGTGTGTTAGTGTAGTGTGTTAGTGTGTTAGTGTGTTAGTGTGTTAGTGTGTTAGTGTTAGTGTGTTAGTGTGTTAGTGTGTTAGTGTTAGTGTGTTAGTGTTAGTGTTAGTGTAGTGTGTTAGTGGGTTAGTGTTAGTGTGTTAGTGTTAGTGTAGTGTGTTAGTGTTAGTGTGTTAGTGTTAGTGTGTTAGTGTAGTGTGTTAGTGTTAGTGTACTGTTAGTGTACTGTTAGTGTAGTGTGTTAGTGTTGTGTGTTAGTGTGTTAGTGTAGTGTGTTAGTGTTTTAGTGTGTTAGTGTTTTAGTGTGTTAGTGTTAGTGTTAGTGTGTTAGTGTAGTGTGTTAGTGGGTTAGTGTTAGTGTGTTAGTGTTAGTGTGTTAGTGTGTTAGTGTTAGTGGGTTAGTGTGTTAGTGTTAGTGTGTTAGTGTGTTAGTGTGTTAGTGTTAGTGTGTTAGTGTTAGTGTGTTAGTGTGATAGTGTTAGTGTGTTAGTGTTTGTGTTAGTGTAGTGTGTTAGTGTTAGTGTACTGTTAGTGTACTGTGTTAGTGTAGTGTGTTAGTGTTGTGTGTTAGTGTTTGTGTTAGTGTTGGTGTGTTAGTGTTAGTGTGTTAGTGTAGTGTGTTAGTGTTAGTGTGTTAGTGTGTTAGTGTAGTGTGTTAGTGTTAGTGTGTTAGTGTTAGTGTGTTAGTGTGTTAGTGTAGTGTGTTAGTGTTAGTGTGTTAGTGTGTTAGTGTTAGTGTGATAGTGTTAGTGTGTTAGTGTTAGTGTGTTAGTGTTAGTGTGTTAGTGTTTGTGTTAGTGTAGTGTGTTAGTGTTAGTGTACTGTTAGTGTACTGTGTTAGTGTACTGTGTTAGTGTAGTGTGTTAGTGTTAGTGGTGTGTGTTAGTGTGTTAGTGTTAGTGTGTTAGTGTGTTAGTGTTAGTGTGTTAGTGTGTTAGTGTTAGTGTGTTAGTGTGTTAGTGTTAGTGTGTTAGTGTAGTGTGTTAGTGCTAGTGTTAGTGTGTTAGTGTGTTAGTGTTAGTGTGTTAGTGTTAGTGTGTTAGTGTTAGTGTGTTTGTGTTAGTGTGTTAGTGTTAGTGTGATAGTGTTAGTGTGTTAGTGTTAGTGTGTTAGTGTGTTAGTGTTAGTGTGTTAGTGTTAGTGTGTTAGTGTTTGTGTTAGTGTTAGTGTTAGTGTGTTAGTGTGTTAGTGTGTTAGTGTAGTGTGTTAGTGTTAGTGTGTTAGTGTTAGTGTGTTAGTGTTAGTGTTAGTGTGTTAGTGTTAGTGTGTTTGTGTTAGTGTGTTAGTGTTAGTGTGATATTGTTAGTGTGTTAGTGTGTTAGTGTGTTAGTGTTAGTGTGTTAGTGTTTGTGTTAGTGTTAGTGTGTTAGTGTTAGTGTGTTAGTGTTAGTGTGTTAGTGTGTTAGTGTTAGTGTGTTAGTGTTAGTGTGTTTGTGTTAGTGTGTTAGTGTTAGTGTGATAGTGTTAGTGTGTTAGTGTTAGTGTGTTAGTGTGTTAGTGTTAGTGTGTTAGTGTTAGTGTGTTAGTGTAGTGTGTTAGTGTTAGTGTGTTAGTGTTAGTGTGTTAGTGTTAGTGTGTTAGTGTAGTGTGTTAGTGTAGTGTGTTAGTGTTAGTGTGTTAGTGTTAGTGTGATAGTGTTAGTGTGTTAGTGTGTTAGTGTTAGTGTTAGTGTGTTAGTGTTAGTGTGTTAGTGTGTTAGTGTTAGTGTTAGTGTGTTAGTGTGTTAGTGTTAGTGTTAGTGTGTTAGTGTGTTAGTGTGTTAGTGTTAGTGTTAGTGTTAGTGTGTTAGTGTGTTAGTGTGTTAGTGTTAGTGTGATAGTGTTAGTGTGTTAGGTTTAGTGTGTTAGTGTTAGTGTAGTGTGTTAGTGTGTTAGTGTTACTGTGTTAGTGTGTTAGTGTTAGTGTGTTAGTGTAGTGTGTTACTGTGTTAGTGTTACTGTGTTAGTGTTAGTGTTAGTGTGTTAGTGTTGTGTGTTAGTGTTAGTGTGTTAGTGTTTGTGTTAGTGTAGTGTGTTAGTGTTAGTGTACTGTGTTAGTGTAGTGTGTTAGTGTAGTGTGTTAGTGTTTGTGTTAGTGTTGGTGTGTTAGTGTTAGTGTGTTAGTGTGTTAGTGTGTTAGTGTTAGTGTGTTAGTGTGTTAGTGTAGTGTGTTAGTGTTAGTGTGTTAGTGTGTTAGTGTGTTAGTGTTAGTGTGTTAGTGTTAGTGTAGTGTGTTAGTGTAGTGTGTTAGTGTTAGTGTACTGTTAGTGTAGTGTGTTAGTGTTGTGTGTTAGTGTGTTAGTGTAGTGTGTTAGTGTTAGTGTGTTAGTGTTTTAGTGTGTTAGTGTAGTGTGTTAGTGGGTTAGTGTTAGTGTGTTAGTGTTAGTGTGTTCGTGTTAGTGTGTTAGTGTGTTAGTGTTAGTGGGTAGGTGTTAGTGTGTTAGTGTGTTAGTGTTAGTGTGTTAGTGTTAGTGTGATAGTGTTAGTATGTTAGTGTTAGTGTGTTAGTGTGTTAGTGTTTAGTGTGTTAGTGTTAGTGTGATAGTGTGTTAGTGTTAGTGTGATAGTGTTAGTGTGTTAGTGTTTGTGTGTTAGTGTTAGTGTGTTAGTGTGTTAGTGTTAGTGTGTTAGTGTGTTAGTGTTAGTGTTTGTGTGTTAGTGTTAGTGTGTTAGTGTTAGTGTGTTAGTGTTAGTGTTAGTGTGTTAGTGTTAGTGTTAGTGGGTTAGTGTTAGTGTGTTAGTGTTAGTGTTAGTGTTAGTGTGTTAGTGTGTTAGTGTTAGTGTGATAGTGTTAGTGTGTTAGTGTGTTAGTGTTAGTGTGTTAGTGTTAGTGTGTTAGTGTGTTAGTGTTAGTGTTAGTGTGTTAGTGTTAGTGTTAGTGTTAGTGTTAGTGTGTTAGTGTTAGTGTGTTAGTGTTAGTGTGTTAGTGTTAGTGTTAGGGTACTGTTAGTGTGTTAGTGTGTTAGTGTGTTAGTGTGTTAGTGTAGTGTGTTAGTGTTAGTGTGTTAGTGTTAGTGTGTTAGTGTTAGTGTTAGTGTAGTGTGTTAGTGGGTTAGTGTTAGTGTAGTGTGTTAGTGGGTTAGTGTTAGTGTTAGTGTGTTAGTGTTAGTGTGTTAGTGTTAGTGTGTTAGTGTTAGTGTGTTAGTGTTAGTGTTAGTGGGTTAGTGTTAGTGTTAGTGTGTTAGTGTTAGTGTGTTAGTGTTAGTGTTAGTGTTAGCTCATCGGCCGTGTGGTGAGCTGCTTTTCTGTGTAGCGTAGATGTACAGAGTGGATGTTAGCGTTAGCGTAGCGTAGCATTCCTGTCAGCTGTGTCTGATGATATCTGAGGTTCTCAGTAACACGGTGAGTCCACAGGGTTCAGTCTCAGACGGTGACCCCGGGGTTAGAACCCTGAGAGCCTCGAGTCCAACACACACACAGACTGAGACACAGACTGAGACACAGACTGAGACACAGAGCTCTCTCTCTCTCTCTCTCTCTCTCTCTCTCAGTTCAGAAGAGTTTTATTGGCATGAATGTTAACAAAAGTATTACATTGTTGCTAAAGTCATTAGAAACCATTAATTACATTAATCTGAATTTCTCTCTCTCTTTACAGAGACACGCTGTTAGCCTGGGACTCTGTCTGTCTGTCTGTCTGTCTGTCTGTGTCTCTCTCTCTCTCTCTGTATTTGTTTAGTGTTAAACACTCGCTCCACTCATTCGCAGTCTCGAGGAGATTAAGTCTGCTCTCGTTTAGCACCTGGGCTGCTGGAGGGAATATCATCAAAAATGTGTAAGGCTTTAGGGACTGAATACAACTGAAGTGCTAAAGATAACTTTAAGTAAACACTGTGTGTGTGTGTGTGTGTGTGTGTGTGTGTGTGTGTGTGTGTGTGTGTGTGTGTGATTTTCCTCATCAGTTCTGATTAAAATGACTCGTGTCAGTGACTCTGTGCTAAACCTCACAGTTAGCATGAACTAACATGAACTAGTTCCATAACACACTCGACCCCAAACTACAGAGTCACAGCGGTTTATTCGGACAATTCCGTGAAGAAGAAGCGTTTTTAAAGATGTAAAGCTCACTGAGCTGATTTGTATTTAATTTATGCAGTGACGATAATGTATGTGTGTGTGTGTGTGTGTGTGTGTGTGTGTGTGTGTGTGTGTGTGTGTGTGTGTGAAACAGAGAAGTGATTCCTTTATGGAGAACGTGTCAGACGTCATAATGGACCATAAACACCCTGAGAAAGTGTTTTATAGTCAACAGGGTGTCACTAATGTGAACTCATTACACGTGCACTAATTACAGTCAGACCTTCCTGATTTCCGATTCAGACTTTCCACATTCTTTACTGCTGCATTTTCTTTCCTTTTTTTATCTTCTTATGTTTATTTTTATAAAACAACAAACGGTGATGATTTGAAACAGATATTTCAGTAAAAAAAATTTTATAAAACTACCATCATATACAACAAGCAACATTTAGCTTCCAGCGCTAACTAACTACACAGAGATAGCACATAGCTAGCAAATTCACCGAACGAACACACTACTCGGGGTGGAAACCCTGTTATTTACTCGGGTTCTTCTCAGATTTGATTAGCAAAGGAAACTAGCTGTGCTAGCTAGCTAAGCCATGCGCATGCAGTGTTAGCTCGGCATACGGACGCACCACCCAAGGGCGTAGATTTGGTCTGGACATTGGTGGGGACCTATGACTCCAATCCCCCCCGCCCCCCATCCCCTGCCCCACCCACCAACACCCCCACCCCAACTCCGTCCACGGAATGCATGTTTTTTTAATATGCTGCAAAATGCAAAATCACTTTACATTAATACTAGCAATGCTTCGATAGATATTAATCCACTCGAAATGCAATTCATTAAGTTAAATTAAGGAATAGTGTAATGTTAGTGGTTCCTGGTTAATAACATTTTATGACACTTCTGTTCACACAACCAAATGTTCTAAGTGCAATATCTGATTATAATACACTTGTGCAATACTTCTTTTCCCTTACACTAAAGTTCTAGTGCAATATGTAACTAAATTATGTGCCAGAGCTAATTCTATTCTATTTTACTTCTATTTATTGTTATTTTTCCTTAAATTTTTAAATTTTTATTTCTTTAATAAAATTTTCCTGTCTAATATATATTTTTTCATAATCTAACTTTTCCTTGCTTCCCGGTAAATTAATCTGAGCAACTGCATAAGAGCAATTTCCCTCTGGGATTAATAAAGTTCATTGAATCTTGAATCTTAAAGGAATGTTTAATAACTGACAAAAAGATAGTTTAACAAAGACTATTCTTTATTGAGCCATAGTGCAAACGAAACATCTCAAGCATCAGTATATATAAAAGTAGATTACATCTAAACATGAATACTGTTAGGTACCACACAACAGCTCAATGCCTCTTGCTCCTATATGAAGGAGCCAAAAACATGCCTTCGCCTCTCGTTAACAGAAATAAACTGCTGGAATATTTGTTTGACATCAATATTGTCCAGACTGTTCTGGTGGACATGGCATACAGCAGCATTGTTCAATCTCATTTGTGTCATTGTTGATGCAGTCAGTGAATGCATTTTAAAAACTATTTGTGTGAAGTGGATTGTCTATTGGTGAACTGTTACTAAATTCTAGTATGTAGTTTATCAATTTCTTTCACAAGACTCATTTCTGACAAACAGTCGTCATTAGATTAGGAGACTGACAGGGGTCATATTTATACTTTTACATTCAGCTGTTTAATCTGCTGTTAGTTTGAAGTCCGTATTCACAGACTATAACCTGCCCTGCTGTAATGAATCTGCGTCAAAGGGGTAAAAAAAAAAAAAAAAAAAACACTAGCAGTAACGTTAACTGTTGTCGTTACTTTGATGGATTCACTAGCGAACTTGAAGCTCCTTATGTCCCGTTTCTTTTCTTTTTTTTTCATTTTTTTTTTGCTGCCGCCTCCTCACATGTCTGTCACCCAACACACCTTCTTGCACGGGAAAAAAAATCCACTGCATTTGGCGCTGCTTGTGTCTGAACGCAGCCAATAGCCTATCACATGATAGCAGGGAAAGGAACAGCCAATCAAAATGTTCATTAGTTTTGGGGGCGGGAGGACTCAAGGAGAGAACGTGATTTATCCCTTTCTGCGTGTCTAAGTTAATGCTGACAGCACGATTTTATTTAAGTGGATTAAATTATTGCTGAGGACATTTCAATGATCGGAGGGTATTGGTGGGGACACATCCCCTCCGTCCACCCTAAATCTACGCCCCTGGCACCACCTTGTGAATGAAAGAACTAAAATTTTCGTGAAAACTTGATGTTTGCAGGAGCCTGTTCTATAACATATTAGCTAGGCGTATTAGCACTGTCGCCTTGCACCATCAGGGTCAGGGTTCTTCTCCCGCCTGGGGTCTGTGTACATGGAGTTTGCATGTTCTCTTGTTGGGTTTCCTTCTGGTAGTCCGTTTCCTCGGAAACTGGTGTTGCCAACTGGTGTTTCCAGATGGCCCGTAGTGTGTGAATGCACATGTGAATGTTGACCAGAGGTTCTACCATGATCATAAAAATCATAATAAATAAAATGGTAATCACCATCGGCCTCCACGGTCCACAGGTGGACACAGAGGTTCCTAGATGGATTTAGAGTCTTAGCTAGCAGTCAGCAGTAGTTGTAGCCTTAGCTAAAATAACGGAAAACATACAGTTAGGATTAGCTCTATGTTCAGATTCCGCTAACAGAAGCTTTGCTAACAGGCTATCTGCTCCATTAGCCATTTTGTCTCTTTTGGACTGGATCTGTAGTAGGCTGTCACAGAAAGGGGGCGGGTCTTATCTACCATTTAAAACATTCTCAGATTTCATGAAATTTCCTTAATTTGTTATTGATTGTGTAAAGCTGCTTTGTGACAATAACCATTTGTTAAAAGTGCTATACTGTACAAATAAAATTGAATTGAATTGAACTGAAACTTCCATACCTGGAAACATTCCTCGATTGCTAATACAGCAGCCATGATTTAATCACTGCTCATGATTTAGAAACACTGAACCGGTTTCTAAAAGCTCTCCCATGCCAGTGTATAGTGGGGTGTTGTGGTGACGCATGCAGGGGGCGCGGCCATGTTGCTTCTGGTGGTTTAGACGGTATAGTCATGGCCCATATGTGTTTTGGGTTCTGGGTCGTGGACGTGACTTCCTGGATTAATCATATGGTCATCCTGTCCAAGCATGTTTGCCATCGTGTACTGCACGTATGAAACACGTTGTGACCCTTAACATCGTCACGGAACGACACACTGACGCACTGACACACTGACGCACTGACACACTGGCGCACTGACACACTGGCGCAGTGATGTCTCATTCATTGTTTTTGTTTTTTTTAAGCCGTTCTTGGACGCTCGTGTCTCTGCTGGTGTTGGCAGCCACCCGCGTGGCCATGGGGGTCAGTGTGGAGTAAATAATTAGTGGAACTGGCTGGAGATTTGCTGTGTGTGTGTGTGTGTCTCTATGTGTCTGTTCTTAATTTGGCTAACACTCGCGACTGTGAAGAGAGATGTCATTATTTACGCCAGATTATGATTCCCGGGTGCCACCAAGGGAGTCCGTTGCCCATTCCACCGGAAAGCGAGCTTAAGCTGTTTATTTTCCTTGTGCTTTTTGCATATGTGTCTGTTTGTGTATTTGTGCTTTTTTTTTTTTTTTACAAAATATGCCTCATTCTGTGTTCTGTTAACAGGGTGTATTTAGACTGAATTACAACTAATTAATTGGATATAATGTGATTTTTTCTTTATCAACTGTTGTTGTTTTTGTAGAACGAGGAAAGCCCACTTCACGAGCACACGTCCCCAGGATTAATTAAAATTTGTGTAATGGAATAGTTAAAGCCTCTCATCAGGGACTGGATGTGTATACCATATAAACTCTAATGCTAGGCTGTTTTTTGCAACACAATGAGCACATTGTCTGTTTTTTCGTTTCCTTCATTAAAATGACTTTCAGTCATGAGTGAAACAGGATGCGATGTGTCAGCAGGACACTCGCTGATTATTAAATTGCATCCAATTTTTTTTCTTCTAATAATTACAACATAAAAAGACTTTGTCATGAACACCTAATGTGAGTATCTATTATAGCATTCACACAAATCATCTGATCTTCATCCATGTATTTCATTCATCATTATCAGTAAAGAGTAAGCCACTGTAATTCATCTAATGACCTCAAGCCTGAACTTTTTATTCACCTGCACTTTAATAGTTACACCAATCAGCCATACCATTATGACCACCATGACTAAGCCCCATGTGATGCACCAAACAAACAAGTCCGATCCACAGAGGCCACAAAGGAAAATCTGCCAAAATCCTGGTGCCAAACACCATACCAATAAGAGACCAAAGCTACCGCGGTGGGCACGAGGAGAACCCAAAACCTCTGTGGTTTTAATGGTTATGGCTGATTAGTGTATTGTCTCAAAGCAACTATTCATCAAAACAATGTAATATTAGTAGCAGTAACAGTCACAGTAGTAGTTTGTGGCAGCGGGGACGTGGTCAAGCACCACTCCATGAAGGGAGCAAGAGACAGGTGAGTGGTGGGGAAACTATCAAATGAACACCTTCTAATCTTACCTGAAGCAACTTCTGTTTTTATCTTTATCTTAGTAACACTGTTGCTGAAACTCAGAATTAGGAAGATCTCACCACTTACCTCTTGGTGAACTCATTAGAGCCATTTCAGGAGAATCAACAACAAGAGCTCTTCAGGTATACATGGAGCAGTAGGAGTTTTTCAAGGCCCTGATCCAGGGGCAGAAAGAGGAGTGCTTGCATATCCTCCAAAATCTGATCCAGACTGGGGGTGCCCTAGTGGTAGACCGATCAACTGCTGTGATGACACTTCACTTCACTCTCGCCAAAATGGGTCTATACGATGCTCCAGACACATTAGTTCTTTGAGCTCTACAGAGACATGGGTCTTTGAGCATGCCACAGGATACATTGGCCTGTCTCAAGTGTTGGCCCACTTGATCCCACGTTTCAACAGGAGACAGAGTTCACAGCACAACAACTACCAGTTGTCCTAATGCTGTAGTACCCTGAACAAAATAAGAGTGATCCTACAGCAGGTTGGCCGAAGCCCAAACAACATCACCGGTACTTCCACAACTTGACACTCAAAGAACACAGCCACCTGTTTACTATCATCAGTGACAATGATAAAGGCTGTGGAGATAGCAGAGGATCATATGGTGGCATACAGAGGCACGGGCAGAACCTTGTCCTCTCTCGCTCTCTCCTTCTCCATCTCTTTCTTTCCGCATCTCTCTTTTCCCTTAGGGGTTGTCCCTACAGAACAGGGACTTCCCCTCCAAAGTCGTGTCTCCCTTCTGTTTCTGTTTCTCCCTCCACTCTGTTTTTTCCCCCTTCTCAGCAGGTGGACAGGCTCTCTCAGGACATGTGGGAAGGAAGCCTGAGCTGGTCTGATGGCAATGCAGGGAACGTACGTAGGGACGCTGATCCAGATCCCAGACATTACACAGGTATCCCCTGATTGAGCTGGGTCAGTAAGTGAAACAGGGGGTACACAGGTGCATTGATAGACTCACCAAGGGCTGGTTTAAGGTGGGAATTTGAGTATCACAGTGGAAAAGGTTCTATGTATGCATGGGGACATTCAGGAATACCTGTTGGTGCCAGTCTACATTTAATTTTGGGGGAATAGGTATAGAGCCGAGACGTAGCAAAGACTTATGAACATCAGCTCTGCGTTGAGGAGACACCAAGGTGGAGGGGGTTCCCACTGGAGCAGTCCTGCAATTAAACATTTGAAATATTTTGTCACAGTTTCACCTGTGACGGGCATGTGCCATAATTTTTTGCTCCTCACTCATAAGTAGAAACTTATGAGAGACTGTGAAAGCAGTCCACAGGAATCGTGGGTAGAGATGGTGCAAGGTGTGCTATGAATGCCACAACGTGTCTGTGGTCTTTTGGGTGTCAATGCTGATAAATTGTGACCGCTGACTCTGCATTTCCGCCTTCAGGTATTGCCAGTAGTGGAGACTCAGCTGTCATTTAGATGTTGGCCGCTGCCTTGACTTCTACACCTCTGGCACCAATCTGCCACCATGGCTACTGGACGGCAAGAGCCACGTTGGCTTCTTCACTCCCAACACTGGTCTACCACTGCCACCAAAAATGGCCACTTAGCCTTAAAAATGCACTTGCTGCCAGTGAATATTTTTTTGCCTTGGATTTCTCACCCAGAGCCTTGGCCTGCCACTGCTACAGCTCATCAGCGTTGTGCTGTTATGCCAGCTGGACACTTCTCCTGACACCCACTTACCTACATCATTCACTCCATTCACCTTATTTCTATCGCCCCTCTATTCCCATCACACCTTTCTTTGTTACATTTTTTTTTAAATCTGATCTTGTGTCTGTGGTGATCCCACAAACTCTTACAGACAGATTATACAGGATGATGCAGAACGTTTACACAAAGGAGTAAATTATTGATTCCAACAAGCCACTATTTTAGGTGGCTCAGTATAATCCAATGGCTGGTAACCTGGGAGTAGATAAGTACTGTGTCCTGGGATTCAAGAACATCTATGCCAGTTGTGCAAGTGCAGTGTCCTTAATTCCAACTGCTGAACCCACCAGCTACCCAATAAGTGCCCTTCCACCCCTTTCATTAATCAAGGTATCGTTTGAAAGAATTGCAATGGCATTAAAATGAACTGCATCGCTCTGTGTTAGTACTAGTGGATTATGTTTCACCATGCCGGAAGCAACACTGAATGCAATGTTGCAGAGGCACTCTTCCATTTAATCTCCTGAGTTAGATTCTAGACGAGATTCTGACTGATCAGGGCACAACTTCTATGTCATGCACACTTCACAAACTGTATGATCTTATAGGGATTAAAACCAATGCCTCAATCTTTGCTTCTACTTACTTGGGAGAGCGTTGCCTTCACCTTCTCTTTTGGACTATGACCCGCTATAATGGTTCCACAAATGAAAGATATAGATGGGTCGACCACTCATTGGCATCCTGACCTCCAGCCATTTAAAGTCAATGTGATTTACATGCTGGGGGTACAGATGGGTGTGATCCAGTCCCTCCAAGGGCAGTAGTATTAGCAGCTATAATTGTTACAGTAATAATAGTAGCAAAGTACCCAAATCCTCTGCTTGAGTAAAAGTCGACTATCACTCAAGTAAAAGTAAAAGTCTTCCATTACATGGCTACTTGAGTAAAAGTGAAAAATTACTCAACTTTGTATTGTATTAGCAAAACACAATTCATCCGTTGGAGAAATTTCCACTTCAAATACAACACACCACTGTGGTTATGTAAAGCAACGGCGTGTAGAAATGTAGTTAAGTAAAAGTAGAGATATTTCCTGTACGATGTAGTGGAGTAAAAGTAAAAAGTGTCCATTAATAAAAACTAGATTTACTTTGTTATCTTCAAACTCTGTGCACTTTAGTAGTAGTCATATTAGTATTGCAGTAGTATTACTAGTAGTGGTAGTAATGTTGTTGTTGTGTCTAGAATGTAGAAATTATATTTATTTCAAGTTTTATATCATACTGTATATGATCAGTGAGAGGTCAATGTACTTAAAGTACTACTTTAAAAGATCACTAGTACATCATTCAGTTTTTATTGTGTGTGTGTGTGTGTGTGTGTGTGTGTGTGTGTGTGTGTGTGTGTGTGTGTGTGTGAGCGCGTGCACTCTCATTTCCTCCTCTTCCTCTTTCCGTCTCAGGTCTCAGCAGCGCAGCGTGCTGGAGGTGGGACCGAGGCCATGGTTATCAGGGGTTGGCACGCTCGGCCTGTCCTGCCCCCGGCGCTTCCTCCTGGCCCAGGGTAAAGATCCTTGGAGTGCCAATCTGCCACCTCTCTCCATGGCCTCTGCGTCAGCTACGTCCATCAGCGGCTCAGAGAAATCCACCAGCGTAAATGATCGGCCTTTACACGTTACAGGTTCACTGATTGGAGGGTAAGTGAGGAGTGTGTAATGTAACACTGCAATAGGAAATATTAATGATGACACATATGTATTATTTATGAGCTATTATCGGCTGTGTATCTCTCCGGTAAGGACAGGGCTGTGTGGTCATCATTCTGTGAGTAATTTTCTGAAAGCTTTTAATGAAACCCATTATCAGGTGATAATAGAAGAATGAAGCCAAAAGGTTGGAAATGGTGGGTGTGAGACAGATCAGCCACAACAGCAGATAAGTGTGATTTCATTTAAACATCTCGTTCTCTTTACACAAATCTTTCTTTTTTTTTTTTTTCCTTTTATTGCTTTTCTTTTATGTGACTGAGGTTGGTTTGGATTCACACTGCACAAATAAGAGCCTTCCACACTTGTAATAGAATTTGGGATAATCTTTTATCGCACCAAGACACACACAGAACTGATCTGAAACAAACACAGGCCATAGTCGATGAACATTTGAATATTTTTTTTCTCCTAAGCTTTAATAAATGTTTGCCTTATTCAAATATTCATATTCAAACACTCCTAGTTCCTAATTTTACAATTTAACAGTTAGGGCTTTTCCATTAATTCTCGACAAACAAAGAGGAAAGCTTTGCTTTTGTGTTTCGTATATTTAATTTATTTTTTTAATGGAAATATTGAATAGATACATGTGTGTCAGTGTGTGTCTCAGAAAGAATTTAATTATAAGACTCACTTTTTAGAAAAACACTTTTATACATTATTCTTTCAATGATGAATTTTAAAACTAGAAACCATATATATATATATATATATATATATATATATATGTGTGTGTGTGTGTGTGTGTGTGTGTGTGTGTGTGTGTGTGTGTGTTAAATAAATAATAATAATAAAAAAAATAAAATAAAATAAAAAAAAAATATATATATATAAACAAAATTATCATTTAAAAACTGAATTTTATATTTACTCGGGTTATCTTTGTGTGTGTGTGTGTGTGTGTGTGTGTGTGTGTATATATATATATAGTATATTATATAATAATTCAGTTTTTAAATGATAATTTTGTCAGTTTTTAAATGATAATTTTGTCAGTTTTTAAATGATAATTTTGTTTATTAAGGGGAAAAAACCTGTCCAAACCTACCTGTCCCTAAGTGAAAAAGTAATTGCCCCCTAAGCCTAATAACTTGTTGCGTCATCCTTGGAGGCAACAACTGCAATCAAGTGTTAACTGTTAACTGGTGTTCTCTCACATCGCTCTGGAGGAATTTTGCTCCGCTCTTCTTTGCAGAATTGAGTGTAATTCAGCTCCACTGGAGGGTTTCACCTGTTTAAGTTCATGCTGCAGCATCTCAATCAGATTTAAGACTTTGAGACTTGAAGTCAATGCTTTGACCAGGCCAATACTTATTCACGGCGCTGTATAGTCCAGTTAAACTGATCTTGCTTGTTAGTAATTCTTCGCAGTGAGGTTAGAGGAAGTGGTGGTGCTCCACCTGATTCGCAGAGTTCTTCTCTGCAGGAGCTGAAATTGTATGAAAGCCTGAAGACAGAATCAAATATAAAACATTTTTACATTTTTCCCTAGAATTGTGCTTCCCGAGTCTTGTTTTCTTTACCTGAACATCTACAATGCGGGATGGAACTGAATACCAACACCTCCTTAAGCAATCAAAACCGATACAAACACACACACATACTTTCAACATCACAGCGTTTCAGATTTGAACAAATCTCAGAAATGCAAATTTGATGCAAATTAGGTCAAACTTGAAGTGTCTGAGATTCCCAGCGAAAAGACTTAAGTGAAACTGAGACCAGACGACACGGTTCAGGAGCGCTTTATTTAGGATCGTAACGACCAACACGTCAAGATGTGACAAATCACATGACTGTACTGCAATTCTGTCTTCTCCTCCTCGGTGATGTGTATACATCTGAGTGTGTGTGTGTGTGTGTGTGTGTGTGTGTGTGTGTGAGAGAGTGTACAGGATGCAAATAAGTATCTTGAAATCATGCCGGTTAATTAATTGCAGACATTTGTTTCCATTAAATAAAAAATAACACGTGCTGGGGAGCTCAATCGCCGTTAATTAAGCTTGATATCCTCGTTTGTAAATTAGCAAGCACGGTGCTTTAGCGTTGTGAGTGTTTAAAAAATGATAATAATAAGATAGGCCTGTGTTTTGTCTTTCCGTGTCTTCCCCTGAGGGTGCAGTCCCTCCCGGGAGAAAGAGGGAAATTACACGTGGACGGGGCAGAAGAGAGGACTACAGGGGGTGGTAAATTAGCTGCCTGATCCACACTTATTGGCACACACATACACACACACACACACACACACTTCCCCCCATTAGCCAGCATCGACAAGCCTTCCAGCTTTTTTCTCCCCCTTGTCTCTCCCCCAGCGTGGAGGTCTCATATATTCTCAGTATCTCGACGAGATACGAATGGACGGCGATCGGTTAAATTGAAAATCAGACAGCCGCCTTGTCTGCCTGCTTCGTAATTAGCCAGAGAAATGAGCGACGCCCGGAGGGATAATGGCGCATAAAAAAACAATTTGCACCCCTTCCACATTTCGCTTTTAATGATGCTTGTGAGTTAAATTCCACTTTCTTCCTGCTTGGTTCACGGATCGAATTTAATTTGTTGCACGTCTTCAGCGCCAGGAAACAGACGTTTTTTTCCTCTTTTCAAGGAAAAGTCGCTGCCAGGAATGTCACGGAAACAATCTGACTCTTACCAGGTGGCAGCACCAGTTTATGGTGAACCTTTACATTACAGGAAACTATGAACATTACATGTCACTAAGACCTGGAAAACTCAACTGAAACCAGCTGAGAAACCAACATTTCCAGAACATTCTGGGAGCCAATAAACATTAGCTGCCGAGTGACATCATACAACTACTTTACAGTGATGGATCGAGAACGATCATTGACATGTCGCCAATAAAATATAATACATCTGCTTATATCTGCTTATATCTGCTTATAGCTGTTTATACCTTCTTATAGATGTTTATAGCAACTGCTTATAGCTGCTTATAACTGCTTATAATTGTTTATTCCTGCTTATAACTGCTTATAATTGTTTATTCCTGCTTATAACTGCTTATAATTGTTTATTCCTGCTTATAGCTGCTTATAGCTGCTTTACCTCCTAATACCTGTTAATAACTGTGTTTACCTGCTTAATGCTGCTTATAGCTGTTTACATTTGCTTATAACTTCTTATTCCTGCTTTCAGTTGCTTATATCTATTTATAGATACTTATACCTGCCCATAACTGCCTATTTCTGCTTATAACTGCTTATCATTTTTTATTCCTGCTTACAGTTGCTTGTAACTGGATATAACTGCTTATTGCTGTTTATAGCTACTAATACCTGCTTATATCTTCTTATTGTTGTTTATATTTGCTTATAACAAGCTACTTATATCTGCTTGCAACTGTTTATACCTGCTTATAGCTACTCTAGAGCCACTTATACCTGCTTATAGCTGCTTATTGTTGTTTATAGCCTCGTATACCAGCCTTTAGCTGATTGTTGTTGTTTATATTTGCTTATGTGTGTACCTGCTCATAGCTGCTCATAGCCTCGTATACCAGCCTTTAGCTGATTGTTGTTTGCATACAGACCTGCTCATGTTCTCCAGATCTCCTTTTAACACATTCACTTTAAGAACAATGGTGTACTAAATGTTTTTTATTGGTTTCCACGTTGATACTGATCGTCCATCATTTATATTTATGTCTGTAATACAGTATGTAAGCTAATATTATCTGGAAAGCTGCCTGTAGTTTACCTTTAAAGTTTGTCTTTAGAATGCAGTTGTTCTCCAATTAGGCCTCTTAAATCTTTTTTTAAAAGGTCACTATATCCAGATGAAATGTGAA
>CM060129.1:26176964-26179464 GCA_030522415.1 Channallabes apus | reverse complement strand
TAGCGTGTTGTTCACCTTTAAAGTTTAAAACCTAATTATGGTCCAATTATGTAGCGTAATATGGTGACTGAGATCCCAATAGTGATGAAATGAAATATTCTAATAGTGGATATGATATCAGACACTAATGATGGAAAAAGTCAACACTTTATGGTACAGACAAAGTAAAGTATAGTAGTTTGGTACATTTAAAAATATAATAACATTAGATTTTTTTTTAATCTGATTCTGGAGAATTTATGTGAAATTCACCCTGTATACAATTAATCTACTTTTAGAATTATAGGGTACTAACGTGTACTCCAGGGTGGTACCCTTTAGGGAAATCTGCACAAAGTGTACCTATACTCTGTAAACTAGGCCTGATTATGTACATTAATGTCCTGTCTGTCATCCAGGAGGAAGATGGCTAATATAAATGAAACAAGAGTACCATTTCAGAGGTAAGGAACGGGTACTGTTCAGTACTGGTAGATGTTACTAGCAGTTTAAATGTTTTCTTTCCAAAAAAAACTTTAAGCTTTTATGCAAACACATCGTTCATGTTTTCAGCCTGCAGCAGCAGATGCGCTCGTCTTCATTTCTCATTCAGTGTAATGGCTCACTCAAACATATACACACACACACACACACACACACACACACACACACACAAAGAGAGAGAGCAAGTTTCTGCTCACTGCTACTGGTGTTCATGACAAACATCACACTCACGACAATCATGAAGTGCAGATTTGGACAATAAAACACACTAATTATCTAAACAGGAACTAACTGGAACCAAAGTCAAGGCTTGATAGGATCACCATCACACTAAAGGCTTCATTTTATTCATCAACTACAGCATCATGGCACCTCTAATCCCCTCTGTGGGGGAAAGTGCCTTTAAACCTAAACCTAGACCTGTGTCTCGTTCACTTCTATACCTGACAAACAAACGTACAAAAAAATAACAAATTCTCATCTTAATGACCCTCTACATCCAGGGCAAAATAAATATTTTAGTCAAGTAAAAAAAATAATAATTAGACCTGTGTGTGTGTGTGTGTGTGTGTGGATAGGAAAAGGTGGAGTGTCTGTATTGTTTAGTGTTTGTGCTTTATGAGGATACTTGGTTGGTTCCAACAATGCAAATCATTTATTTAAAAACGCGTATTTTTATGTGTATGTTTTAAATGTTTATTTAAAGAAAGAAAAAAAGACAGAAATCAGAAATTAATTTTAGTTCCTGGAATTAGGATTTTATTTTAATTCAGGAAATAAGGATATATTTAGAATTGTGTGTGTGTGTGTGTGTGTGTGTGTGTGTGTGTGTGTGTGAGAAAGAGAGAGAGTGTGTGTGTGTGTGTGTGTGTGTGTGTGTGTGTGTGTGTGTGTGTTTATATGTTAGTGGACACTAAATGTCTCCACATGAATAGTGGACATGCGTTTGATCTTTATAGAAATGTGTTAATATTTATTTAGTTAGTTGTAAGTGCAGCTTTTGTGTTTTTTAAATACTAGATATTTTCCGTATTTAAATGTGCGCGCGCGTTCAGTGAGTGTGTGTGTGTGTGTGTGTGTGTGTGTGTGACAAGTTGAGAATAGTTATAACGACACCGTGTGACTGTAGAAGAGGAAGATCATCATCATCATCATCATCATCTATCAGTTTGTTTACATGGCGGTTGTTTACCTGCACACGTGACTCGACCAGGTCGAGGCGGAGAGCGAGCGCCTCGCGCATGAACACGTCCGGGTAGTGGCTCTCGGTGAACGCCTTCTCCAACTCCTCCAGCTGCCAGCCGGTGAAGTTCGTGCGGGTCCTCCTCCGCTTACAGCCGGGACTGTCTTTATCCAGGTCCGCAGGGTCTGATCACACACACACACACACACACACACACACACACACACAGTTCAAGTGGATGGATGTGTTCATTATTATTATTATTATTATTATTATTATTATTAATAACTATCTACACACGATGAAGTGAATTGTCGGGGAATTAAAGTCTTTCTTTTATTGGCGGCTTCATTTATTTATATTTATTTTTAACGGATAAAATATCTTATTAAAGTGTTGGGTTCATTTCGAAGAAGCGGATTTTACTGCTTTAATACTACATTTAAATAATAATAAATAAAATAATGATAATAATAATAATAATTCATTTTTAACAATAATAATAATTATTATTATTGTTGTTATTATTATTATTATTATACCGTATTTTTCCATTAAATAAAAGTTGAATATCTCTAATATTTTTTCTAAAATTTCCAAAAAATTCATCAGTCTGCTTTAATACGTTTCCAATAGATTAATCAATAAATAGCTAATGCACATTAATAATATCCTCTTAAGACCTGAATGTCCTTATATTAGGACAGGATATTTTCTCCCATATTTTCGCCTATTGTACCATATTCATATATTCATCAAATTTCTTTCTGGTTGAAGACATGCATATATATAAATGTATAGTTTGTAAGTGTAAGTATGATTATAGAGAAACAC